>VNKB01014647.1:0-15647 GCA_008042735.1 Drosophila leontia
TCACATATGTAAAGATTTATCTTATATCGAGTACATGAGTTCTGATGATGACTAATTAGGGGAGGCCAAATTGAACAAATTTGTTAATTAGCTTTATCAATAATTAATTGTGTAGAAAAATTCTGTAAGTCGAATATACAAAGAGCGGCACAAGCTTCAAATTTTAAACTAACAAGAACAGCTTTAACATAACTTTATTAAAAATTACTAAATACAAACTATCCGAACAATCTAAATTCAACTTAAAATGAATTTCTTTGCTAGTTTGTTCTATCTAATTGACAGTTAGGTTAGCTCTAAGCTGTGTCAGAAACCTGTTGTATACTGTTTATATTAAAAACCTAAGCGTTTGTAAAGTCAAACATTTTTATAAACGACAACGACAAAGGTCGTTTTCGGTTCTAAATGAAAACGGTTTGGTTCTCAAAATTGCCGCTGATTGATAAATAAAAGAAATCTTTTCAGCTATTTCTTACGTCAAATGTCTGGATTGGCCGAAATTTGAAGGGTATTGTTTTGCTTTTAACCTTGAGGGCATTGAAGCTGCCTAAAGAACGAAATGACCTACATAAATTTTGAATGGTCTAAAGATAATTTTTATAACATTAAAGTGCAATAAAAAGTATCTAGTAACATCTTTTTAATGTACTCTTAAATCTTAAAGTAATCAAGTGTCACCCCCTTAGAGATACAATTCATGGAAGCCTCTCCTCTAGGAAATATTCCAGCACGAATCAGCGCAACTTAGCTGTCATTTAAAGTACTCCGTTAATAAGTACTTTGATAATGATTGCAATGGAGCTGACGAGGTCAAGTGGATAGAACACACAATACCCTGCTTGTGTATACAGAAGATTAAAGTATTCAATTCATTTATATGGTATTCCTTTTTAAAGTCTTATAATAAGAATTCTATACATTTTACTAAGTTAAATTTTAATCTGTTTGGCCCAAAGTGAAATGGTCATGGTTCGTCAAATTTCTCTGCCCGGACTTTGCTGGCAAAAGCACACAATGTGGCATCACACTAAGGCGATAAAATGTAATTTTTATCTCAGATAATTAATTCAATTACATTAGTTATTCCAAAGATGCCACAAAAATGGATGTGGATAATTACAATGGTGTCCAAAAATATACTACAATAGATTTTATGACATTTTCATATATGGAGTGTTACATACACGGCTAAAAAATGAGTTGTACCCTAGAATCTCTAGAGATTCACGCCCCATCATCCTCTTTCATCGGCAGATACCCAGCAGGCAGACCAGAAGCCTGGAGCTCGGTCACTCGCCGCTGTTATCAGTGACGCTGCAGTTGAACGGCAAATCAAGGGTGCAATCTGCATACGAATTAAGCACAACAATAACAACAGCAGTGGCTAATCAGAGAGGCGTCAGACAATCACATGTGCTGCACCCTGGAGATAAAGAGGGTAAGGGTACAGGCAGGCAGCAGAGACGCCCTCGGGAATTGGAACCACAAATAAATTAAAGTAAATGCAGTTCGGCTGCAGACAATTCACCCCTGGAGTGCAGAGGGGTGGGCGGGAACAGGGGGTGAAACTGAGCACATAACGTGACAGCAACAACGGAAATGACAACTAAAGAGAGCCGGAGAGCGAAAGAAGATGGCAAAGGAGACGAAAGGGAAAGGCAGCTGTTTGGGGAATGTCGGCATATTAAAAATAACAACAACCACCAGGATAAGGCATGACGAATAAAGATCACGCTTCCCAGACCTAAAATAATTCCAAATATTTAAATGTCTTTTTTTATATGTGTGCGTCGTAACCCTCGTATTAAAAAAAAAATAAGTCTATATTTAGATACTGTATATTTTTAAATTACTTGAACCCTAGACAACTATTACGGATTCACGGAATATTAATCATTTTACATTTTTATAATTTATTATTATTATTATTTATTTATCATTTGATTCATTTTGTATAGCAAATACTTACGTATTTTTAATTTTAAATTAAAATCAACAAGAGGGCACTCGCAGTTAATGTAGCCGTTTTGGCGTAAGATAACTACACTGAGAGGTTTCTCTCAGTTTTTAGCATTAAATTAACGCACTTCTGTGGAACTTAAGCACGTTTGCTTAAAAATTCTCGACACGGATTAAGAATGTATTCCTTGAGATCCCTTAAGCCTTCAAAAGCACGTAGCACTCCGCGTTGTAGCGAAAAAACTGGTTTTGGTTAGAGGCAAAAAAGAACCTTTTTCAATTATGACTCCACAAACTTAGACCGAAGGAATCGGAGAACAAGGACCGCATATTTCTGATTCATTATTTCACTTGACCAACAACGGCGTTGTTATAGTTTACACTGCGCAATTGTATTTTTATTATCTTTTGTTTTTCTTCCTTGGTTTTCCTCGCGCTGGTCTTGTATTAAATTATCGTTATTCGCTGCGTTTTTGTTTTGATACGAAATGTAGTTTTTGCTGACTAAACTATTTTTCGTTTCGTTTAATTTTGTGGTTTTCACTGAAGGGGAATGGGGGAATTGCAGCTGCCGTTACTTACAAATTGATTTTTTGCACAATTTTCACATGTTCTCCAATCGCAGGACGCTTTCAATTCCGGCGATTGCACTCACGTTTCGCTTTGCCAATTAATTGCTCGGCGTGTCATTCGAGCAGTTGAATTGCGTTAATCGAAATATTTAATTAAACTTATTTTCTAGACGAGCGTAGAACTAAACATGAGCGAACGCGACGAGTTGGGAAAAAAAAGTGCCGCTAAATTCTATAGCTGCCTCGAAATCCAACGAAGAGAGTGATTAAGAGAGCGCACGCTCGCTCTCTCCCTCATGCTACGTTTCTTTGCGCAGCAGAGAGAGGGAGAGAGATGGCCAAATTGCCGGCTGCAACTTTGCGTGAGAGCGCTTAAGAGAGGGCGATAAAACAGATGATTGGGAAATGACCTATTACTATTAATAAACACTTTTGATAAGTAGTAGAGATCACTAAAGAAATATAGACTAATATATAATACATATTGTAAAACATGCGTTAAGTGCTTTATTTTCCCCTTGATTTCTTATTGCCTTTATCTAGCAATAAAGCAAGAACAGCTGTTGAGATTAAGAGTTTTAGTTTTAGGCAAGAAAATTTTCCGTAGGCTGTTCTCTTACATTTTTTAAGGAGTTCCGGAAATAGGGAAAGTCCAATATTATTTGTTTTATGTCAAATTATTCATACATACATACTTACTTACAACTTTTACTTACTCTTACAAATTTGTAATCTTTAAATCGAATAGTGCCAGAAACTTGAAAATAGTTCGAGTTGGGCACCAAGATATTTACTAAATTTTGTACCGGTCCCTTTTTGCAACAATGAGCTTATCATATAACAATTTGCTATCGATCTTTAATGATAAGATATTGCAAAAGTCCTTATGCATGTATGTATACTCAGTAACTGAAAAATATGATAAGAAAAGTGCGCAGTCAATTAGTCAGATAATAAGTGAGAAAATGTTTTCACACCTCGACATGAAATGGGAGTGGTTCTAAAATGCATTGCATTCAATACTGTATAAAACTTTAAACAGATTTTGTTCTGTGTATATATGGAAATATAATAGTAATACTAAAACTCTTTTGTTAGCCTTTTTGAGCATTGAGCATTAGAAACCTATCCTGTAAATTGTCATTATTAAAGTTGTTAAGGTGTGTAAGGCCAGGTACTAAACTGATCATGGTAATAGGATACATTTTTATTTAACTAGATTTATATTACTAAAAAATGTTAAATGAATACCTGTTTTTTGTGTAATTTTACATTCTACACATGATTTATTTAAACTTAGTGTGTAGTGAAGATCAGTTAGGACAGCAACCAATTGGGATTTCCGGTGTTACCAATCGCTGGGTAGGATAAATTCTAAGTTTTTATGGTCACTTTTTAACGTTATTTATTTAAATAAATAAAGAATAAAAAACAGATTTTGTATTATAAAAAAAAATTATATTAATATAAACTATATTTAAACAAAATATATATACAATATCTTAATGCGGGGATGAAGCTCCGGTTTAATCTATTATCTTTAATTTATATTAACTTTTTTTCCGTTCCAATTTGACCCAAATAAAAACACTATTTTTATTATTATAACTATTTATTTATTTGACTTAGTACAATTATTTCCGGTTAGCCTAATGAAACTAATGATAATCCAAGGCACTTTCTTTGCGCGACATATTGAACGCCTTAATCCGACAGACTATAAAGTTAATTAATTCATTTCTGATGACAATGTTATTTTCCATTCGTTTGTTATGCCAACTGCAGGCCGACATTTTGTGTGTAAATATTAACATTATTCCCGTGGCCAAATCAGAAAATAAAATATCGAGTCACACAAGCGCCCAACGCCCAGCAAATAAGCATTTGACTGGCTGACTTGTGTGTGAATTAATATAAAATAAGAAAAATCAACAAAATTGTTTTCTGCTTTGAAATTAGGGACCACTGACTCTATGATTGTGCCAAAGGCAAAATTTCTGCATTGGATATAGCGACGAGAACGCAATTATGGCTTTGCTTTTTCCTTTTAGTATTGCCTTTGAAATTTATTTAGATAGAAATGCGGAATTTAAGTTCAGCTGGAAATTCTCTTAATAATAACAAAACAGTGAAGCTTAACTAAAATTAATAATATCAACTCATAAAGAAATTTACATAGTTTATTATCCTGAACTCATTAAAAGACAGAGCTTGAGGTTAAAACGGAAATTGAAATCATTTGAGTCTCGGTATCGATAAGTACTACAGTTCCCACTTAAATGTACATTATTCTATTAGTATTTGTACACGATATACAAATTTTGTTTCCTAAACTTCTAAAATAAACATTCAGTATTTGTAGACATTTAAATGCTTGCGTCTTAGGCTACACTTATATTACACACTACGGATATTGATTATATTCTGTGAATTGCTAAATATGAATTGGTCAGACTGTTCATTTCGCGTGTATAATCGATATTGGATCCTATGGCTACTTGAAAAGCTCTCGTTTTGGGGCCTGCCATTACGTTGCCACACTCACATGCGCGTATATCACCCAGTTACCTCACTATAAATATCACAAGGCTCCGCCGGAACGGATGGAGATTCAAGAGGACTACAGGAAGGAGCAGCACAGGATCAGAACGAGCACCGTTATCGGGAAGAGGGCATATATCTCGCTGCGCGGATGGCAGGTGGATATTAAGTTGGTGATGTCGTCCTCCTCGTGCTCGATTCCATCTCTCGTTGGCACCTCAACCACCACGATCTCATCCGAGAGAAAGCTGATGTTGAAGGTGCAATTCGTGGTGTTCAGGCAGCTCTGGGACTCGCTCAGATTTGAGTACTGATAGGTTGGCTTATATATATCGAATATGGCGTGGATCTCGTTCCGTACGTGATCGTTGTCGCTGTAGAAGATGTAGTAGTAATACGCATCGTCGGTCACATTGTGCACAGCCACGGAGCTCCTATTTCCGAAAGTGTCCATGACGTGCGGATTGGAGCACTCGTTGCTCGGCCGGAAGAACTCCTTCAGCAGGATCATTCCGCTGAAGCAGTCCAGTAGTCCGGTCTCGAAGCTGGACACCGAGTTGGACTCGTCCGTTTCCGTAAAGTTAATGGCATTGCCGCCGTGCACGTACTTTCGATCGTAGACATTCTCCCGCTTCGTTCTTTTGTAGAGCTTCTCGTAGAGCTCCTGCCTCCTCTGATGAACTTGAGTTCCTGCCATGTGTCTCCTGTGACGATCTCGATGGGTTATCTCGTGGGTCTGACTTGAGTTGTGAGTGCTGGGGTGTTGCTCGTCAGGAGTTCCAGCTGATGAGTGATGGTGATGTATTGCTACTCCAGAGTTGTGATTATGATGATGCCCGTGCTCAACGATCTCGGTTCCAGAGTTCTCTATTCCAATGTGCACATCCTGATCGTTATGGTGAATGGTGCCCTTTTTCAGTTTTTTCCTTATCAGTTTGGGCGTTGTTCCTGTACTGGCTGGCCTAACCGACATATTCACCAACGGTTGCGCAGGATCCTCGCTCAAGTCCTCGCCTCCGTGGTTCTCGTGCTCCATTAAAACATCCTGATTGCTCTTTTCCTCGGTGATCTCCACGTTATCCTCGAAGAACACCTTGACCTCTTCATGGCCGTTGGCATAATTGGCCCCTAACTTGTTCTTATTGTGATCGGTGAGGCCACACAGGTTAAGCTGCCGCTGGCCCTTGACGATCAGGATGCGGGAGCCATCATAGCGGGAGCAGAACTTGACCCGCACCTTGGCCCCCTTCAGCAGAAAGAAGCCCCAGTACTCCAGGGTGTCGTCGGGCAGGGTCATCGACTTCTTCAGTCGGATGTGTTTGCGGTTCGTAGATACTTCGGGCTTGTTGCGCAGCTGAAAGGCATTGAAGTTTGAGCTCATCCGGAGGGTGTGCTTCGAGCAGAAGATCGAAGAGATTCCGGCGCGGATCTCAATGATATCCGACTCCGCCATTGGATAGATAACGTCCGCGAAGACAGTCTTCCGCAGATGCAGTGGCATGATGATCAGAATGGCCGGCAGTATCACAATCATCAGACAGAAGATTAGCACCCGCTTCACCCCGTGCATCTTGCGGGTTTCTGGAAAGAGTGGGTAAAGAAAAACAAGTATTACTATCTGGTTCTGATAAGTTAAGGGCCTCAGATATATTCTATTTATATAAGCCAATCCGGTCTGGCACCTTCAAAGTGATACTCCGTCAGGGGCTGCATCTTGGCGGCACAGGATTTTCCTTTGGGGCTGTGAAAATTACTCGCGAAAATAGTACGTCTGATTGCCGGCCAGGTTTGTTGCTCACTGTCTTGATTGTGCGATTATCAAATTAGTCTGGCCGGTCGGTCTCAGTTTGATTTCACGCCTACCGCCGCCCGCCGCCCCCTGCCATTGCTTTTATCTGGCTAGCCAAGTATTTGTGAGAGGCGAGATTGTATCAACAGTCCGCCACGAATGTTGATATTGTTCGAGTGTATAACTAAGCTATTCACAAGATTCAATTGGCAGGCTCGGATCGATCGATGGCCAGGCAAGTGGGTAGCAAGTGACAGTCCACTGTTTGATCGATGTTTAGCGACCCACGACAACGGATCATCCGTCTCTCCGCTTGATTTTTGCGGAAAAGATTTGCTTATCATTGTTAACTAAGCCAGAAGTAGAACAGGAGCGGATTTCGGGAAGGAGGGCGTTTAGAGCTTTAAAATATGTAACCTTTCAAAACAGATTTTGATTATTTATCAATAAAAGTTTGGGTAGAACATAAACTTATAACCAGTGATTTTAAAGATCTTTACTCTTGGAAGGAGAGACTTAATTTTTTTTTTTTGCTCATTTATTAACCTCGTAATCTGACTTGGTTACGCATTTCCAATATAACACAACGTTATCGGGATCCTTTGCTAATTACCGACTGCCTATTGATGCCAACATTGATAAGCCATGTTTTTCCTCCATGTAAATGCTGTTAATATTAGTCAGGTCTTATCGACGCCAACGGCTGAGTTGCGATCATCAACTGCTATATATAATTGTGTATATTCCATAGCATATTTATGGCTCACACGAGTTATTTTTTATTTGTCACGTTTTTGTCGAGTGCTTTTTGAACCCGACAAAAATGTGCTTAGAGCTATAAACAATATCTCTTTTCTCTCTGCTTATCAACTAAATATACATTGTGTGCTTTGGCTATATGAGATTGCTAAAGAAAACTTAATCAGTTATACATAATAGTGAAAGTATACTCATAAAAAGCTTAATAAAGAGTATTTTCTTTGAATAAATAAAATTTATATTAAGTGTGAATTAATGTAAATTGAGCTGCAACTTACAATATGAATAACAAATAAACTTAATTATGATTTGTTTTTTTCCTTTAGCATATCGTTTAAACCAGATGATAAAATAATCTAACTTTAAGAAAAGTGTCAGAGATAAGAAATGAATTTAGTAGAGTGCACTTAAAAATTTGTATTGCTAAAAGAGAAATATAGAAATACGAATCTAGTTCTTTGTCAGCATTTTCCGGTTTTTATTTTTCTTTGTCAGGGTTTTCCCAGGTCTTCCCCATGACAAAGACCCACATATGTGGACTCAAATAATGCCATAGGTCGGGCATTATTCTGGTTTTCGCTTTTGTTGACATTTTTCGCGAGTTTACCTATATTTCTTGTGTTTTCTTTGAAACGCTATAAAAAAAACCTGTTGTGCCTGCACTGAAAAGAATTTTTTGTTATTTTTTAAGTGGTATTTATGATTTAAAGGTGGACAAAAAATTTATATTAAAAAAGGTTTTCAAATCAAGCTCTCTATAAACTAAATTAGATTAGACAAAAAAATTGTTTAAATGTTCGCAATATTTTCTTTCAGTGTGGATTTCTTGTCTAGTCTAGGCTGAGGAAAACCTTGGCATTTCCTTAGCCGGTTTTTTCGGGTTCCGAAATTAAATTTTGTTGGCTAGTCTCGGAAAATGCATTTGAAACGCTAGACCCGCTGCAAGCACCTGTGGAGGCGTTGTTCCCGTTTGTTTTTGTCTTTCGATTACCTGGTCGTGGGAATCGAGTCAAATTTACACATTTGGTTTTTGATAGTTACTGTTGTCTCTTTAGTCGGTGGCCACTTACATTCTTCGCGTTGCCCTGTGCTTCCAATAGCTGCACTATATATATGCACTATATATCTGGGATTGGCGCGGGAGCTGACGTCAAATAGGTGGTGTGCTGGTGACAAGTGCGATTTGTTGTGAATTTCACAGGCAGTTGTTTTATTTCGCGTGTGTTTCCTTCAGGGCTTCTGTTTGCTGTCGCTTGTCTATCAAATAAGTGGCTTCGCTGAGCAGATATCCAAAATTAGACGGATGCATTCGGGAGCGGGGGCGCACGTGCATCTTCCCATGATTTATTATCAATAGCAATAACAACTGTTTTTTCCATCGCTCGGCTGTTGTATTTTGACACACATTCTAATCAACAATTGTTGTTGTCGCTCTCACAGTTTGGCTGCTTATCGCAACGCTCTCTCCCACGTTCTCCCTTAGTCTCTCTCGTCTAGTGTTAACACATTTTGTTTTAGCTCTGCTTCCGCATATCTTTGTTTGTTTTCAGATTATATTTATAATTATATGGGCATTTTAATTATTGTTTATTTCACGAGGGGACATCACTCTCTCGCCCATGTTTCCAATTGATTCAATACTTAATTGTCTTTAATATTACGAAATTTTAATCGCGGCAGTGGAAAAACAATAAGCGATGCAGTTATTGAGACAGAAAAAACAGAACTGAGAACTGCTGCAACGGAAAATTTAACCCCAAACAACAAAGACGTTGATAGCGCAATACGCTCACGGGGCGCTCTCAGTTTGCGACCAAAATGAAAGAGACTATTGACTATCTCTCGGAAAACTCTCAGTGCGATAAAACACTAAGAGAAATATCGTTATTGTTTGACGTGAAGTTGGCTGCGATTAATGCCATTTGGTTGCAAACTCGACTAACTAATTTAAAATTATTTTTCAAGTGCCAGAATTAAATATCAATCAAGACTTTTATATAAGAAATAGTACGTTTTCATATTCATAATAATAAAAAATAAAATAGACCACCTCTTAGAAAAGTGTATTACTTAATATTTTTAAGAGGAAATAAACAACATAAATATAATACATTTTCATTGATTTTTATTAGTTTTATTTACAAAAGTCAAATCGAATGAATCTACACATTCGATTTATTATATTAAATTGGTTAATTTCAAAATTAAACAATTGATTTATGGTTTTAGCATCCAATAAATATTATTTTAAACAAAGATAAGAATTTACAAATACATAAAATATAAAATAATTAATATAGAATTTATTTATAAATTAACTTTGTTGTACTATTTGAATCAGAAAACCATTTATATAGCTTAAATATAATATACTTTACCCCCACAAAGAATTCCCAATCTAGAAGAAGTGCCAAAAGTGAGAAGACAGATTCTAATCGGCAAGGTAAATATTTTAATAAAAAAGATTTGGAAGATTGCACAGAAAACACTTCATCACACTGACACCGAATTTCATTTTATTCTGCAGAGCTTTCTAAGATTTAACTTCGATATTAAAATCGAAACAACTTACTATGCAAGTCCGGCATGGAGTAGTAGAAATCCGTGTGGTAATAATGCAACTGTCCGGGGCTAATGGACGTTGTCCTCTTGAACATCTTCTTATTGGCCATTCTGAACGCAGAATGGAATCCTTTAGAAGGATTTGGAAGAAGTCAAAAAAGAACCGAACCGTTCGAATGGCCGCGGCGAACTAACCGCAGAAATATAATCCGAACGGGGCGGCGCCATCTGGGATGACGATGACGCCTAATCCAAACAGACGTCGGCCTGTCTGTCCGTCCGGGGGCCTCATCTGAAGTTAAACTGATACTGAAACTGGCACTGATACGGATACCTTCGGCCTATTATTATAATGAATTAGTAAACAATGCTATAAAGTCTACTGAACATGCAGCCTACCCAGCCATTCAATTGATAAGCGGTTAATTGTGATTGTCTGTCTAACCGGCAGTGACAGTGACTCTGGACCTGAGCACACACCCACAAATATATGTATATTTATCTGCGGATGTGTTCGATGTGTTCCTGGCAACAGTGCTGTCAATGACACCTCGATAGGAAATTAATAACAAACGTTTTTTTTATCATTTTGTAGTGCAGTATCTAGTTTCCGGAGATCCGGTTTAAATTGAAAAATCCAATTTCCATCATTTTCTTTTTTAATTACCAAGTTTTGTAGCATATATTCATTCATTCATTCATTTTTAATAATAATTTAGAAACTTTAAAAAGCTTTTATAAGTTAATTTGGAATTTTTCCCTTGACTTTACGATACAAAATGAAAAGTAACAATGTACTATATGTGAGTTGCTTGCTATCAACTGAGTTCATCAGTTGTTTTTTGCTATCTATCAGATACCCAAACAGTTAGGTGACACCTGTCAGCGTCATCTGCACACAGAGATAAAATCGCTAATTGCCGCAGCCATCTACAGATCCTCGTATCCAGAGTTTGAGACATTAAATAAATTAACAATTTATGTTTCCAGTGTATCTTATCTAGTGCAATTTCTTTTATAAGCCATGTGGAAAATTTTGCATCTGAAGTGCAGTTTACCAGGGCCTCATTGGTTTCAGGTGGCCCAATGGTGGCAGGTGGGGCAATAAAACCCCTTAAAGGATTGCTATTTTAAATTCTAATACTTTAGAATGGAAACATGAGACTTGAAGGAAAGGTAGGGCTAGAATCTCTACCAGCGATTTCTTAAAACAAATAAGAATGGATCTGTATTAATATTAAAACTTTAATAGTAAAGTTGAGAATTATAAAGTTAAAAGTTAGAAACTCGCTGTAGAGTGTAACTTAAAGTACCTAGACCAATTCTCCAAATTGATTAGTCATGATTTTCTTTAGGAATATGGTAAATTTACTGTGAAATTAATTTTTCTCGGTTTACTTAGCCGGTTCGTAGGACAAGTTTCAAAGTTAGTTATACGATAAATCGACAATGGTGCGGCTTCTGACGATCTCTTGCAAAATATATTTTTTGGGCTGTGCGGTCCTATCTCTAGTAATCCTGTGGAACGTACTGTCCTCTAAGGAGATAGAAAATCTTACAAATGACATTAACGAAACTCACAATAAAGTCGATAGATTTTACGTCAATTCCGCCAAGTGCCAGATGCCGTATGTGGAGCCCTTCAATGCCGAGGTGATGAAGGTATACAAGCCTATGCCATTTATACCCTGTACCAATAAAAGTGACCTTATTACGGTGCACTACGACAGCATGTACAATCAGTATGTGCTTCACGTCAACGAGGAAGTGGTTCATGAGGAGGTGGGACAGGAAGGCATTGCCTGCTTCTACCAGAAAATTATTTACGGTCGCAAAGCGGATGTGTTCGATAGGTAAATCTGTGCCTTAACTAATGTGCAGTATATATGTAACAACATTTTTTAAGCGAAGTATTGGAAGTAAAACTCAATTCTATCAGAGTTTTTTGGTCCCCGTGGATATCGAGGGGATGCTGGTAGAATGCAGGACTGCGAACGAACAAAGAGTCCTGCAAAAGGACGCCTTTGTGCTTGTGCAATACCAGAAGAAACCCAAAGGGAAACCCCGGAAATCAGTGCCAGATCGGCAGGCCAGTGTTATCATGTACGGCATAGATACCGTGTCGCGCACTAATCTGCGTCGCACCATGCCCATGGTACACGAGTTCCTTAAATCTCGGGGCTGGTACGAAATGATGGGTTACAATAAGGTAACTCTAAATGGAAATCCTCAGAACTGCAGCCACTAATTCATCATAAACTTTTGATTTCAGGTCGCTGATAATTCGTTTCCCAACATATTTGCTATGCTAACTGGCTATTCACCGGAAACGGCAAAAGCTCAGGTTTGCGACACTGATCTTGACGGTTGCTTGGATAAAATACCATTCATTTGGAAGGAAATGAGGGAAGCCGGCTACTTGACGGCCTACGCAGAGGATGAGGAGATTGCAAATACCTTCACCTATATGAAGCCGGGCTTCTCCGTAAAGCCCACAGACTACTACTTCCGGCCTTTCCTGGTCGCCTTAGAAAACCACACTGAGGTGAAGTACTGCCAAGGATGTCTGATGAAGTACTGCCTGGGCCGGCGTCTGGCCAACAGCTATATCTACGACTATTGTCGCCAGTTCATGCAACGCTTTGTGGCCGAACGACCGATTTGGGGCATGTTCTGGTCTAACCACTTCAGCCACGACAACGTCTTCATGCTCTCGGCCATGGAGCACAAGGTCCTGACCGATCTCCTCAACTTTGAGAGGGACGGGGCCTTCGAGCACACGATCATGATCTTCTTTTCGGACCACGGCGCCCGCTTTGGACCACTGATGCATATGAAGGAGGCTTTCCTGGAGGAGCGATTGCCCATAATGTTCATCTATCTGCCACCCTGGTTCCGTGAGAAATATCCCATGTATGTGCGTGCCTTGGAGCTAAATCAGCATCGACTAAGCTCGAACTTCGACCTGTACAACACCCTGAAGCATATTCTGAAAATCGACGGAAAGTCGGCCGGCTGGTCCTACGACTGCCCGCAGTGCCAGTCGCTCCTGCTGCCGCTGCCCGAGAACCGAAGCTGCTCACAGGCGGGCATCACCGAGCCCTACTGTACCTGCCACAAGTACGAAGAGGTCCGGGAGACGGACTGGACTCGGCGGATGGCCATCCATGTAGTGGAGCGCATCAACCAGTACCTCTGGCAGCACAATATGCAGCAACGCTGCAGCAATCTCACCCTGCGGGTGGTCAACGCCACTGAGCAGCGAGTGGACAACCTCGACGGGGATACGAATTTGACGGGCGGACTGCGACACTACCACACCAAGTTCCAGGTGCACCAGAATCTGGGCGAGTTCTTTGCCACCACGCTGTACGACAGGGAGACCGAGGCCCTTGAGCTCAACGTGGAGCTCATCAGTCGAACTAACATGTACGGCAACGACTCCGAGTGCGTGCGGGATAAGATCGTGAAGCTATATTGCATATGCCTCGAAAAACTGTGGACGTGAATCTCACATGAGATATTTTCTTGGGTATAGTTTTTATTTGTATTTTTTATAAATTTGTGAGTTAATGAATGTGATTGGAATAAATTTGCATAACTTGTCTAACATACATATTTAATTTTTTTTTAAGCTTACATTTTCCAAACATTATGGATAAATATTTAAATTGTAATACCCCTTTCGAAGTTATTATAATTTCAGGGTTTATAAACAGGGTTTAAGGAAAAAGTACCCATAAATCCATCCATATCTTCAAAGAGTAAATTAGTTTGCACATTTTAAATTTATTATAGTGCATACTGTTTAAACGTCTTCCCTGTTTTTTTTTAATATTAAAAACTTCTTTAAGTTATACCAGCGGAGTGTGGCGTGCCTGACCTCGCCCAAGATATCGGGGCTTGAGAAATTCCGAACTCCCCACAAGGTATCGAGCTACATGCACATCTGCTCATAAAAACGCCATGATAACGCTGCGCGTGTATTCTATTGGCAAAGACCGTAGACTTCTCGTCGGGACAACCCGTTCTGCGTTGCTTCAGTTGGATTGTATTTGCGCTCGAAGACACAACATGGAGTCGCGATTCCGGACCAGCCATCCAGGAGCCAAGCTCCTGGGCCTGTGCTGCTTGTTGCTAGTCGTGGTCTACTTTATTCATTTTGAAGGTGAAAACTCTGAGGATGAATTGAAGCGATCCTCTACCTCTCCGCGATCGCGAGTCCCTCTCCAGCCAAGGTGGAAATCGCAGATTCAGCAGAATTTTGTTAAAAGCTCCAAGTGCTATATTCCCTATGTGGATCCCTTCAACGCGGAGGTTATGGAGATATATCAACCGCAGATTCTGGTCACCTGCACGAACGAAACCGACCTAATCTCAACCGAATACAGCTCTCTGCTGCAGCGATATGTCCTTCACATCGACGAGGAAGTTGCCCACCAATTGATGAACTTCTCCGAATCGGAGTTCAACTGCTTCTACCGGGAAATTGAGTACGGGAGGAAAGTAGATAACTATGACAAGTAAGATATGGTGAATCCCCCAGTCGCTAGAAATACGCAACACGTTGCCTTTCATCGCACAGTCTCAAGGCGAATAAATACTTCACCGATGGCTATGTGGTGCCGCAGCATGTAGAGGGCATGGTTGTCGAATGCCACACGGCCGAGGAGCCTAAGGTGCTCCTTCAGAAGGACGCCTTCACCTTCGTCCAGCACCAGCCGCTGCCCAAGGACCTCCTGAAGCCGCGTGCCGCCCGGAAGCCCAGTGTGATCATGTACGGCATCGACTCGCTATCCCGCATCAATCTGCGACGCACCATGCCCAAGGTCTTCAGTTTCCTGCAAAGCGACGGATGGTACGAGATGCAGGGATACAATAAGGTAAAGCACATAGTTTTATAAAATTTTAAATAATTGTGGAAAAAGATACATTTGGCTTGCAAAAATTAGATTCTAAAGCTCTCTAGCGCGATTCTTTATTTGATTTTCGAATCAATCAAATATGAGTAATGACAGTTACACATTGCTCCGTTTTTGATAAGCCAACTCAAACGTTGATAAAATAGATATAAAACTAAATGATAATGGATTCTGATTCAGAATTTCTGAAAGTTATAGAAAGGGGAAACACCTATTAAAAGACTCAAGTGCTGCATTGCATTATCGATACCTGAAGTTAGCGACAAGTGTGGATCGTAAGAGTTAATATTTACTTTGATTGAATACCAATGCAATTGCATCTAGACATATCACAAATAGGTGCTCAGCAGATGGTTGTAAAGTTAAACAAAACACATAGGAGCAATTAGTTTATATACTATACTACATATACGAAATTGTTGCTTTGCATTTAAACCAATGCTAATTAGTAATATAATCGTCTTACAGGTGGCCGACAACTCGTTTCCCAATATTTTGGCCATTCTCAGCGGCTACTCGGCGGAGGCGGCCAAAAAGATGCTC
>VNKB01014650.1:0-14021 GCA_008042735.1 Drosophila leontia
ATCGGGCATTTTCCCTTACTACATCTCTCCTCGCTTAAGTTCTGTGAATACACTTGTTGCTGGATTGCATGCCTTGTGCGGAGACCGATGTTCACACGTCGTGCTATAGGCATTTTCGACTATAGGCAGAGCGGTTAATTTAACCTCTAATCCACATAATTTACACAGTTCAACTTACCACCCTAAATACAAATGCTGGTTTCCAATTGCACTGATATGAAACGAATAACTTATTTTACTCCAAATGAAACACAATTTCGATTTGTCATAAAATAAACTGAGTAAAGAATTATGGCATGCTATGTGGGAGTGTTGGCGCTTTATGCAAAAATGATTTTCCCGCTTTCTGTTGCAATTTTTCCTGAATTTTCTTCACTGCATAAAATCACAAATTTCGAGACCTTTCCAACGAATGCAAAGCCGTGGAAATCGGTTCGTGCGTTCTGGAGTTAATTGATCCCCGCAGAAAACTCGACTTATTTTTATATAATAGATTTATTAAAAAACCCCCAAAAACAAATACAAATTACCACAAAAGAAGTACATTTGTACAACAGATCAAAACATGGCAAAAGTGTATTAACAACATTGTTGTTGACCTTAAACGCGCCCGGTTTTAGCAGCTACTGCTGCCTCTTAAAACCATACATACAATGCAAATATGCGGTAGTAATAATAGTACAATTGTCCGGTGGCCATAATGCAATAATGCAGCAATATTGCTCAGTGCTCAGTGCTCAATGCTCAGTGCTCCGGTGCCTGGTGCGGTGGCTATCATTAATAAATAAAGTCACATGTTAATTATCAGGCAACGGCAGGCGCGCTGCTAATTTCAATATTTGCAGCCGCAGCACCAGCAGCAGCTGTTACTTTGTTGGGACACAAAAAACAATAACAAATCGAGCGACCTGCTTTGTTCAAACAGGTTCGAAACCGACTAAATATATACAATACATTAAAAGACGTTTACGTAGCCGCCGGCGGATCACGTGAAAAAATTATCCACCGCCAGGCGGAGAGACACAAGTAACACGACTGGGAAATGAGCAATGTTTGACACAAAAAGGGGCTATACAAAATATAAAAAGGAGGGTAGGTGTCCACAGTTTAAGTTTAAAAAAAGCTCGAAAGTATAGGAATGATTACTGTTAAGAAATATGACAACTGTATTTCTGTTTAAAATATATATAGAAATATACATTAAAATAACAACAAAAACATTCAGATTCAACAACTTACATTTTCAAACTGCGCGCTCTAAGCTGTTCAACAGAGATGGCAGTCCCGCAGCCTCCTTTAAAGCGATATATATCGCCTTTTCCAAAAACATCGATAGCACCGATTGTTACATCGAAGCTATAGCATCTCTAGTAAATATGTAAACAGAAAAAAAAAATCAAAGTCACTAAAAAAAAGGGTGCAACGGCGAAATTGCATTTAAATCCGGGCCCAAACGAGTGTATATTAGTTCGAGTTAACCGCAGTAGGCGGGGGGAGGTGGCAGAAACACGGTGGGAGGTCGTTCCCTCCCACTCTCTATCTCAAGCTCGCC
This sequence comes from Drosophila leontia, assembly GCA_008042735.1. Taxonomy (NCBI): domain Eukaryota; kingdom Metazoa; phylum Arthropoda; class Insecta; order Diptera; family Drosophilidae; genus Drosophila; species Drosophila leontia. The sequence goes on from VNKB01014650.1 coordinate 1,553, forward strand.
TGCTCGCTCTCTCCCACACTCTGTTTTGAATAGCCATGTGTGCGTGCGAGTGAAAGGTGGGGAGCTTTGGCTGGCGGAGTAACTGTAACAGTTGCAGTTACCTGTGCACAGCGCCAAGGAGCGGCGCCCAGGTGAGTGGACGCTAAATGAGTTAACTAATGCGGAAATTAGCAACGCCACACACTGGCTGGTCAGTTGCAGCGCACCTATGTACATGTGTATTTACATATGTTTTACTCTGAGTGTGTGTGTGTGTGCGTTACGTGTTGGCCATGACATCACTAAAAATAACGGGAACCATCTCCAAAAATCTGTTGCAGTTTAAAAAAAATCTTGACATTTTTCGAGGAGTATATATTTTCCCCATTGACCACTTTCTCTTTTCTGCAATGAACGAGTTTATTCTTTAAATCGCATTCAAATTATTAATAGACGAGCTTGGTTATTTAAGGAACACACTTAGTACTTTCTTCATTCCCTTAAAATTCATGTTTTTTGTTCAAAATAAACAAATACTAAAAAATATTTATTTTTTCTTAATTCCTTTGCAGTTTCAAGAGATCGTACCTGATATGGATGACACGGAATTTATGTTTAACGAGAAGCAATCAATTCGGGACTCCTCGAGGACCCTCAAGCGCTACGGCAGCACCTGCTGCAACAGCATGCGGAACAATGAGACCCTCATCCGGCACATTGTGGAGAAGACGGACACATTGCAGGGCATTGCCCTCAAATACGGATGCACGGTGAGTTTTCTTTGTGACAACCAGGAGAATCATCATTGTATATGCCAGATTTGATTTATTTTAAACCAATGGAGCTTCAGCAATGCTCAAAGATCAGTGGGTTGCTTAGTTCTTGGAGAAACTTGAATTTTCTAAATTTCTTTGAAAGAAAGCCTTTCCATTGCAATAGTAATTGTAAATGTCAACTGAGCTGCTATTGATTTTGGAATTTATGGCTCATTATTATCCACCTTGACAGAAATTGATTCTAGTTCTGCACCAATTACTGTCACGCTAGCCCTTTACCTTTTTTAGGCAACTCTCAAGCTCTCCACTAGACTTTTCATATTTTTCAAGATTAACTCATATTTCGCCATATTCATGGATTTCTCGACGCTTTCTCTGGGGGGAGAAGCTCCACTAGTGCAGTAAGTCGAGTCACGCAAGCCCCCTTTAAATTTTAAATGTCAACTTCACGGGGATTTGAATATATCGATTCAATAACGGCAATTGTTGCCCCCAGCAACTCCTCTAAAGCTCTACCACCCACACCCCCAAAGTTCTTGGAATTTACGACCGAACCCACACCTTCAAACGGCTGGCTCTACAATCCAGAGTGACTTGGGCAAACAGAAGATAGCGAGTCATGATGTGGGAAGGGCCAACCAGACTCGCTATCTAGCATCTAGACTCTAGAATCTTAGATGTTTATCAGCGTTTCTTATCGGTTCTGGGGGACCCGTGGAAAATGCTGCAGGCGGGTCTACGACTGACAGGTTACTGCATATGATTTATGTCCACATGATGAGCTTCGCTGTTTAGTTAGCACTTGGCCAATATTTAACTAGAGTCCAGATTTTGGGTTTTGAGTTTATTGACTTGACAAATCTTGAAGCAAACGTCTACAAAAAAAGCACTGCATTGCCACTTGACCCGATTGGCCATATATGCGTCGTTGGGGGGGGGGCACTCGGTTATCCAATCCAATCGATCAATCATCCGTCATTCGTCAATCAGGTGTCAGCGCGAACAATTGCCCGTAATTGATGATGAGCTCCTCCATGTATTGCCTTTCCAGACGGAGCAAATAAGACGCGCCAATCGGCTCTTCGCCTCGGACAGCCTGTTCTTGCGTCAGTTCCTGCTGGTGCCCGTGGAGAAGAACTCACCGTATTATCCCCAGGTGCCTGGCGGTGGCGATGCCATAGCCGCCTTCGATGCTGTGCTGGCCACACCACCGGGAACTCCCGATGCCAATGGACAGCGAGAGGCGCATAACAATGCCAACAACCTGACCCAGAGCCACAGTTTCATCAACAGCAGCGGGAACAGTAGCAGCAGCAGCAGCACCAGCAGCAGTAGCAGCAGCAGCAGTGGTAGCAGCAACAGCTGTAACACCAGTGGCGTCCCTCCCACAACCGGTGGATCGCGTTCCGGCAATGGAAATGGCAGCCAACCGCCGCCACAGCGTCCCTACTCCATCGCCGGTGAGCTGCTTATGGGACAGACCGGTGACGAGGATCCCGCCATGATGCATGGACATGGCGGATGCAGTGGCAAGCAGAGCAAGAGCCTGGACTCGGTGGCTGCCATGACGCCGGAGGAGGAGAACAGGAAATGCATGAACGACTTCCTTAACAAGATTGACAACACCATCTCCGAGTCGCGCAAATATGTGGAACGCTCCAAGGAGTAAGTGTTTTTAGGTTTAACGTAGAAATCTCTCTAAATTTTCAACCTTTCACCGCTCCACAGCCTGGTCAGCAGTCAGAGTGATGCGGACATCTGTGTCAGCGCCAGTGCCGACATATTCCCGCAGCGCCGTCATCCCCTGAACAACTCCTACAAGACCAACAATAACGACCGTCCGCCGCAGTATCAGCGTCACAGTTCGACGGGCAGCGGGAATTCCTCAGATACGGCGCATCTGCTGAACACGACGCAGACGCGCCGAGTGCAGAACTCGCTGAAGCGACTGGAGAAGCAGCAGGACGACTTCTTTGAGTTGTAGCAGCTGCCGCAAAAATCTAGCCTAATTACGCTGAGGAGTTAATCTAATAAATCGTTTTAATATTGCCGCGCATTCGGGGGTAGATGCCGCGTTTAAATGTAATTATATATATATAATCTGTCGACACATATGCGATATACCTTACCGATACGAGAGATACCTATTAAACACTAAACATAAGCTGTAACACTGAGCTAAAACCTCAAACTAAAACTTCAAAAGGAAGCCTAAAACTAAGCGCTGCGCTCTGTAAACCTGTAGCACGATGACAAGGCAGTTCCGTTCCCCGTTTTTTGCCGCCAATTTGCTTGCAAGGAAGCCTTCTATATTGCCCATTGTCCTCCTGCCCCACATTATGTTTACTTTTTTTGTATGACTTTTAGCTTTAATCGCACTGTGTATAAATTTAGTTATGAGAATTATTAATGTTAATTGTATATATATCTATATATAGTCGCTAGCAACATTAACAACACGAAATTGGCCAACTGTTGACGTGTATTTTTAATTTATTTCATAGCCTTTCCCAAGTATTAATTCCAAAATTCCATTCTGTGCAATCTAAAACTACAAAAAAAGGAAAAGTAAAAACTGTAACCTCCACGAAAAGAACCTATATCCCAGGAAACACTCAAATATCGAACTGTGTGTGCACTCATATTCGAGCCAAGTCATGTTGTATGTGAGAGAATGTTTTATAAAAATACAAATAAAGTGAGAATTGTGTTGGAAAAATGTGGTGTTTGGAAGATTTTTGTGTATGGGTAATAAGGGTTGTATCAAGAGGATATCAAAAATATTGTAGTTTATTTATTTACTTATCGTTCTTGGCTTCAAATATCGATATTTCCTTACATCCTTGTGGATGTGAAGCACAGGAATTTCCAGGTGGCAGAGCATGCGCAGTTCCAGGCTTAAAGGCAGTCGAGCTTCTTTAGTTAAAACTCTAGGATATAGAGTATTAATGATGACTTCCAAAGGGAAATTATGAGAGAAGCCACTTCCTAGAAATGAAAACCAGCAAGAAATCTGCATAACCGAAAGGTCAAAGGGTGTTTCACTTTACAGAAGTTCTCCTGTATGGTTGCCAGGACAACGCGATTCCTGGCAAAACAAACAAAAGCCTGAATTCAACTATATTTTGGGAAATCTGTCACAAAATAAAAAGATACAAAGATGGCTGACAAAGATCTGGATGCCATTATCCAGGTGACCCAACAGGTGGTGGGCAAGTTCATCAAGAAGCCGCCACTCACCGAGAAGCTGCTAAAGAAGCCCCCATTCCGCTTCCTCATGGATGTCTTTAACAATGTAAGTGGTTCGTTCTATTGTAACCCTGAAATCCTGCTTAATGGATCACCAGTTTATCAAGCAAACCGGCAAGTTTGATGGCTTGTACACCTCGGAGGAGCAGGAGTTTGAGAACATAGCGTCGCGGGAGGATAAGATACGATTCCTGCAAAAAATGATTGATGCAGTCAGTGAGTACTGCGTCCTTTTCTTTCACTGAATCCCTTTACAGCTGCTTACGTTCCCACAGAACTCACCACCAAGCAAGACCTCAAGGTGCGCACCTCCAAGATAGTGGCTGGCCAGGAGCCAGAGCTCACCAATGAGCTGCTCCAGGCAATGGCCAGTGTGGCCGAGAAGAACCTAGACTGGGACAGCGCTGTAGACCAGGTGGTGATTGCCCACAGCAAAACCCCCATCGCCCTGCCGAAACCCCCTAAAGAAACCAAAACCTCCAGCAAGAATCCCTCACCTGCCAATGGCAAGGAGGAGGATTTAAAGCGGCGCAAGGAAAAGCGGACATCGCCACAGGAGCAGAAGCTGCGTAAGACCACCACCGAGCCAGGATCTCGGTCCACACCCACAGACAAGGAAAAGGACAAGACCAAGGCAGCCTCAAAGAAGGCGAAGATACCGGGAGCTGAACCCAAACTCAGTCGGCAGGGTTCCAAACAGAAGAGTCCCTCGCCTGTCAAACTAAAGTCCAAGGGCAACAAAGCCCAGCTCTCCACGGAAAGCGACAATCCCAGCATGTCCCTGTCGCCACCAGCGCCAGCCAAGCAACCTGCAGCTCCTGAAACAGTTCCTACCTTAGTACCCAAAGAGTCAAAGGCAGAGCCTAGCCAGGAAGCAGCTGCACCTCCACCTCCCACTTTATCTCCGCCCACAGAGGCGCCAGAGAGTAGGAAATCCTCCGCCCAGCGTCGCAGTTCCGCCTCCTCAAACCGGAGTCGCCGCTCTAGTGGCACCCAAAGGCAGCCGGAGCCCAGTCCCACTGAAATCCCATCCCAGCCAGCTCTGCCGAAGGCTGAGGCCAATCCTCCAGCAGATTCCAACAACAACACTAGCGGTGAGCTGAAGCGGGAACTTACCATGTCCAGGGAAAATTCAAAGGATTCAAATCAGCGACCTAGGACCTCGCTGAGACCACCCTCTGCACGTCCTGCCTCCGCCCGTCCTGGGGCTCCGCGACGTCGCAATGTGGAGATCGTATTGCAGCCCAATGACCAGATCAAGATGTCTGGCATCAATGTGAAGCTGGAAACCTTCGGGGACCTGGACGATGATGGCGAAAACTTGGTGATCATTGAAGATGCCAACTCTCACGATATTGTGGAGGGCAATAAGGCAGAAGATCCTTCGCTAGAGGGTCCGCTAGATGCCCAGCAGGGTCGATTGGTCCAGCAGATCCTGGAGACCCAAAAGGAGTTGGTTCACCAAAATGCCGAGGTAGTGGAACCGTCTCCCTCGTCGGCGACCGTTCGCCAGAGTTCTGCCCGCCAGGTGAACGATCTGCGTGATGTGATCCAGAGCCTCACGAAGGCAGTGAATCCGCTAGGCAAGCTGCTGGACTTTATACCCGAGGATATCGATGCCATGCAACTGGAGCTGACCATGTGGCGTGACACTTACACCCAGGCTGCCATAGAGCTGAAAAGAGAGCGAAGCCTCACAGCCTCGGCCACGGAACCCATGAAGCACCAGCTGCAACAGATCGAGGCGAGCATTGTGGAGTACCAGGAGCTGGTCGATGAGAGTCGCCACAAGATACTGCAGAACAATGCACGCATCCTCAAGATGCTGATGGAGCAGTAGCTGCTTGAAAATAAACCAAAGATTTAGCCATTGAAAAGGTGTCTGAACTTGGGTTTCCATAAGGAAATGTATTGAATTGGGATTCTCAAATATTATAATATTTTATTTTCGGACACTTTTTTAATTGAATTTAAACAGCTAATAAAAATTATTACTCATGTTAACTGTGACAGCCTGGTCAGACTTTGCTTTGTGTGGAATTCTAAGCCTTTTTGAACAATTTTAAGAGAACAGGGCCTTGACAGATTTACAACATAACAACAAATTGATCAATTCATCAACCATTAAGTGGCCTATTGATGACATGTGGTACTGCAGAGAAAGTTAAGGATACTTTCGACAGGAAAAAACTCCTTGTGAGTACCTCGGGAGACTTATCTTCTAACGAATGCAATTTATTTTTTTTATATCGGCTGATTCTGTGGACAGTTCAGAAACAGGTACACCGCAAACCAACTTTTTATGGAAGGGACTCTAGAGATTCCCTATTACTTTTGCATTGAATTTTTCCCCTAATCAGTACCAAAAGTCCCACTAGAAAACCAAAATTGTAGAATTTTTTGGCACATTTTCTGTGCCACCATTTAATATTGTAATTTGCAATACAAGGTCTTTATAAAAATATAGCAATATTATAATTATCGTATTACTCCTGGTAAAATTAATCGAAACCGTAAAAACGTGTTTAAATGTGTACAATAATATCAAAAATCCTATAAATGATTGGGTTAATTTGTAAATTTGTAGGTTTTCAAAAGCAAAACGCAATAACAGGCGGTAATAATTACTTATCTAAGGCCACTTGGTGTTTGAACCCAAAAACATGCTTAAAAGGTAAACTATCTTTAGCCAAAAATCAAGGCAAACCTTTTATCAGTTTCCTTAATTATTTCCGTTATCCTTTTTGTGCTAAACAGGTGGCTATTTCAAGACTTTTTTCCAGCCTTTTTTCCTTCCTTTTCAGCTGTGTCCTTGTCTTTTTCCACAGTTTCCTCCTTCTCCTCGTCAGAAACCAAATCATCTATGATTGTTTCCGACTTTTTCTGCTTCTTCGCTTTACTTTTTTCTTCCCCCTCCGAATCTCCTTCTTCGTCGTCCTTACCCAGACCACCCAAGCCACCGCCATCCTCCTGATCCTCATCGCCCAGCACATACTCGATGACATCGTCAATGGGAAAGTTGTTGAGCAGCGACTTGATGGAGTCGTTGTGTATGACCACGGTGAAGAGCAGTTTGCAGTACTCGCGCATCCGGCTGCCGTAGTCCAACTCCGCGTAGTTCTCACTACCTTTGGTCAGATCGTGGCCGCAGTTCTCGATCACCTTGCAGAGCACCGTCTCCTCGGGGGCATTGGGCCAGCCATACTTCTTCAAGATGGGCGGATCCACCAGCATGTCGATTAGCTTGCCAATGTTTTCCTTAAGCCTGAGGTCCTCCTCGGTTAGGACTTCGCCGCTGGCATCATCCTCGCTGGATGGCTCCTCCTCTAGATTATCAGCGATGGCAGCCGCCAAGCTGGCAGCCAACGACTTACGCTTCTCCTTTTTGACCACCGGCGAGACCTTCAGGCCACCTTCTTCCTTTTTGGCCTCAGGCTTCACTCCCACCGAGGTCTCATCCGTCAGCTGCTCGCCCTCAATGTCCAGCGGGAGAATCGTATATGTCTCGTTCTCCAGGGTAATGGTCTGGGCCGCCGACTCATCGGTCTCGTCCACCAGATACTCACGCACCACCACGCCATTGCCGTCAGTTTGGCTGGAAATCAACGAACCCGCTGAAGTGTTCAGCGCCACTGGTACAATCTCCTCGGCATCCGGTTCCTGCTCCTCCACTGGCGCCAATTTGGCTCTCTTGCTGCGCTTGGCGGTTAGCGGATCCACTCCAAAGATGTCATCCGGATCGCATTCGTGGACGGTGCGGATGTGCCGGCGAAGAGTTTCGCAGCTATCGAAGTTCTTGTCACAAATGGCGCAATCCGTGCGCTCCATAACCTTGGCGGGCGAGCGCTTGGTGGCACGCGTTGGCTTGGCTAAAAGGGAGATTTAAGATTATGAATTTTGAATTTTGGGTCAAAGGTAAAGGTCAGAATCGGTATTCTCTTACGTGTGTGAACGCCCACATCCATGTGCTCCTTGAGCTGAGCTGTGCTGCGGAAATTGCGCTTGCATTCGGTGCAGGAGAAGACTGGGCGCTTCTGGGAGGAGTGCTCCTTCACATGGCGCTCGAGTCTAGGGGAGTAAATTTTATGTTTATAAATGTAAATTCTGTTGTTCTTTTGGTTATCCAGCTACTTACTGCTTCTGCGTCTTGAACTTCTCCTCACACTGATCACAGCTAAAGGGACGAACGTGGGTCTTGGAATGCGTGCGCAGCTGTGTGGCCTGAATGAAGCTCTTGCCACACTCCTCACACTTGTGCGGACGCTCGCCCGTGTGCCGTTTCATGTGGCGATTGAGCACCTCCTTCACAGCAAAGGCTTGATTGCACTGCAAGGTGGCAGGATCAGACATTAACCAACAGTTTCCAAGGGATTAAAAGCCACATCTACTCACCACAGTGCAGCTGTAGGGCTTCTCGCCCGTGTGATAGCGACGATGCTTTTTCAGGGCCACCAAAGCGGAGAACTTCTTCTCACAAAGATCGCAATCGAAGGGCTTCTCCCCCGTATGTGTGCGTATGTGAATGCTGCGGGCGAGAAACCATTAGTTTCTGTCAAGGAACATGCTGTCAACGGGAGCAGACACTTACTTGAGTGTGGACAGGCTGTAAAAGCAATTCTTGCAAACGTGACACATGTACTCCGGCTTCTTCATCACCTGCGTGCCCAGATGCTGCTTCAAGTGCGATCGCAGGTTGTCCAAGCGATAAAAGACGCGATCGCAGACCTTGCAGCTCATGGTATCGGTCTCATTGGCCGAGCAGGCCGAGTACTTCTGATGGCGCTTCAGGTGATAGGAGCGCGTAAAATCCTTGCCGCAGATCTTGCAGGCGTAGGGCTTGCCACGCGACTTGTGCTGCTCCTCGTGGAGCTTCAGCAACGCCTCGCTGCGCAGGTTGGCATTGCAGATGGAGCAGGGAAAGTCACAGAACTCCGAGTGCGTGATGAAAATGTGCCGCTCGTAGCTGGTCTGCGTCTTGAACGACTTCGGGCAGTCCGGACAGTTGATGTGGCCCAACTGGAAAGGGAATAGGATAAAGTAAGTCTTGAAAAACTTAATTACTTAATTAAAACTCACATGAAAGGTGTCGTAGCTCTCGCTGCAGCAGAAACAGATATCCTTCTTCTCCATCACCACTGCATCCTTCTCGATCTTTTCCAGATTCTTTAGCATGTCCGCCTTGCGCAAATGGTAGCCACTGTCGTAGCGACAGAATTCCAAATGCTTCGTCAGGCTCTTGATGCGCCGGAAGGTCTTGTAGCACTTGCCGCACACATGCTCCACAATCTCCTTCATTCCGCCCTTGCCAGCCTCGTCCTTATCTGCCTCGCCGCCTTCCTCCTCCTCCTCTTCCTCATCGTTTTCGGTTACTACAATCTCCTCCTGACCATTCGTGCGTTCCAACGTGCCAGGCACCACCTCGTCGTCGTCCGCCAGTATGAAGGCAATCGTCTCGGTCTCCTCGTTTTCCGACGTCGCCGCACGGTGTGCCGTGGTGACTGCTTGCTGCTTGCTGTTCTCCAACTTGACCGCTTGGAGCACGTAGTGATCACTCTTCTGCTTCTTGCTGGGTGAGGCGCGAATCTTGGTTTCTAGGGGTGTGATGACGTTGGTGGAGGCAGGGCGCTTTACATTTAGGATCTTCACAGAGGTGGAGCTGGCGGTGGTGTTGCGTGGACTGGTCTTGGACGTGGAGCCTCGTTTCTCGGTCTTTGGCAGGCCTAGTGCTTCGTCATTGAGTATTTTGATGCGGGATCCCCCGCCTCCGCCACTATTGCGCTTTTCCGTCTTGGTTGGGGCGACTGACGATGACGGAGCAGCGGCTCCTGCTGCTGCAGCCTCGTTTAGCAGCTTCATGCGTGTGGCGGGGCGCGACGATTCCTTCGGCGGCGAGATGTTCTCCACGCCCAGAATCTTCATTCCGCCCTTCTTGTCCTTGGACGCGCTCATCGTGTCCAGCTCAGAACCTGCGGGAGATGAGAGGCACACGTAAGAGGATTTCGATGGAGAATTTGCAAGGATCAGGGGCCTGGATTTAGCCTACTTTTAGGCACGTGATTTATTGAAAATCGGATTTTGCCAGCGTCAGCAACGCCTAGAAGCAGTTCACAGAAGACCAAAATGGCGGCCGACACGATCAATCGCACGAGTGCGAGCGAGACAACTCTACTCCATGCCCCCCGACGCACAGCAACAAGTTTTTGCTCGCTCTCGCCGCCGCGACGTCTTCTCAACAAAATATAATACAAAAAAGGTTGAAAATTCTAATACACACCCGGGAATTCGTTGCATACTTTTTAATATTAATTATTTTGCATAGCTCAGAAGGATGTGACGGTTTTGGCCCGGCTCCTGTGGCTATACGTTTCTCAATTCTGTCCCGAAGCCACGAAAGAAAGTTGCGTCCGCAAAGCAAAGAGCAAGCCAACGCCAATTGCGGAGTCACCAACGGTGTTTTCTCGGTTCCAGGGGCGGGGTACTTATCACAGAGTGTGTCACTTGGGGGCTTAATCTTGAAAACAATCACAATTTACCTAGTTTTATGGTTTAAATTCCAACACACAACGCGGAGACTGCAGGCTGTCAAATGCGATCGGACTGTGGGAGTTATCGATGAATCGATGGCCGGTATGATCGAATTGCACAAGTATCGCGATAGTAAATAATAATAATATTTTAAAGATAACTTCAAATTGTCGGATGACTTGCACTTGATAAAAATATTTTATGACTGAAAGGGTATACAAAACATCAGATATACATTTTTAAATATATAAAACCCCACTTCTTTTTTTTAGTCACCCTGCCATCGGTGCATTGACATCTCCTTTGACTGCTTATCGATCTATCGATACACTCGGAAGCTGCTTGACTCACCTCTATTCTGCCGTGCCGCTTGTTTTCGCCAAATCAGGTAAATAAATCAGTAAAATGTCAGGAATCGTTGTTAAATAAACTATATTGCAGTAACTACTAAGTCACAATGACCACCGCCTTCGACGCCGCACACACAGAAGGTCCCGGCTTCGTGGGCATCCGTTTCTGCCAGGAGTGCAACAACATGCTGTACCCCAAGGAGGACAAGGAGAACAAGATCCTGCTGTACGCGTGCCGGAACTGTGACTACAAACAGGAGGCGGACTCCAACTGCATCTATGTGAACAAGATTATGCACGAAATTGACGAGCTGACGCACATTGTGCCCGATGTGATCTCGGATCCGACGCTGCCGCGCACCGAGGACCATGCTTGTCCCAAGTGCTCCCATCGGGAGGCGGTCTTCTTCCAGGCGCAGACCCGGCGCGCCGAAGAGGAGATGAGACTGTATTATGTGTGCACCAACCAGAATTGCACCCACCGCTGGACAGAGTAATTGTAATTGTAGCCCTATGTAAGTGTAAGCAAGCAAATAAACAAATCAATATAAAACGAATTACATCTAGTATTCCCAAATGGGGCGCCGCCGCGTCGATAGTGAGCCGCAAAGAGGTCTCACTTGACGCTCAGTAACAAAATCAACTTAATACAGTGGATTTTGGCTTGAAGGAACAAGAGGGGGATATTCATTTTGTTAAAATCTTAAATTTCAGCGAACAAAATTAAGATATTGAATTAATTTTAAAAATTTATTTTCTAAAAACTACAAATTTTTTAATACATTTAAAAATGTATTTTCCAATTTTTACAAATATGTAAATTATTAATAAATAATAATTTTCCGGGAATTGGAAAGATCTTACAAAAAACCTTTTACTTTTATTTACTAACTACATACATTAAAATAGATTCTTTTTGACAAAGAATAACTTCTCTTGTCAGCTGGAAATAAATGCAATTTATTGTTTTTTTAACTACAAAACTGAACACAAGAATAAGCCTTTGTAGTCTAAAATTTGATTAAAAATAAACCCAATACAAAGCTAATATTTCTTCCCAGCAGGCAAAGAGCGGTCTCAGTGCGGATGGATCCGAGAAATGTCCGCTAAAAATATTAAATGCGAACAAAGAATCGGAGTTTCCGCATTAGGTTCGGGGAATGCTCAAAAACGGATGCGCAAACGGACGAAAAGCAAAACTGTGGCGTTCCCCGTAAATGTACCGAAAACGTATTGCTAACGGACACTGAAACGTACAGTGGGCGGCCAAAAAGCGGACTTACCGCAATAGGTTTGCCTAATTGTCGAAACCTGGTCCGAAAACAGATACTGAAACGGGCTAACACTGGGACCCGTGCAAATGTCCCGCTAACGGACACTAAAACGCACTGCACGCGTTAAAAATCTTGTCGTCAACGAAATTTCTAGAACTCGATGAACGGTTCTTCTCCTTCCTTTTTTTGTCGCTTGCCTGTTTTTTGTTATTTCGCTGCAAATGAGCGAGAGGCAAATATTATTGCATCATCTTTTAACTCTTTTGGTTTGTGGAATTTTTCCCGTTGCGACTCTTTTCCTTTTGACCGGCGAGTT
>VNKB01014651.1:0-12025 GCA_008042735.1 Drosophila leontia
TAAAAAACTGTTCGGTAGGAAAAAGCGCGCTCCTGGTAGCTCCAGAGAGCGGGAGAGGGGAAACTAGAAGAGAGAGCGCTCTCTCGCAGCCTCCATTTTTTGGGCGTCTGCAATTCCTTCCTCCTCTTTCAATTTTTCGCTAAAAAACTGTTCGGTAGGAAAAAAGTGCGCTCCTGCGAAAAAGGGGCTTAAAACGGGGAAAAACGATCGGAAAATCGCGGGAAAACATTCTCTGTGATGGGAAAAGTGAAAGCCCTGAGAAAGCCGGAAAAATCTTTGCCCTGACTGCGTAGAGTTCGTTTTTATTTCAGTTTTAGTTTAGTCCAATTGCAAGTGCGGGTGCGAGTGAGACAGAGTGCGTGGCCACGCCAGCGAATTGAACAAGTCCCGTTAGTTTCCGTCTTGCTTTCGTGTCTTCTTCTTGCTTTGATCGGCAAAAGCGATGCGGAGGAAAAGAGTAAGAAGGAATGTGGAAAACGGGTAAAAAAGGACGAGAACGTGCCGTTCGTCTTTTTTTTTTCTGTGGTTGGAGTAAAAAAAGTGCCAGTGATTTTTAAAATAATTTGCAAAAGATGAAGAGAAAAGAAATATTTACATTTGGACGCCACAAACAAACTGTGAGTAAAGACAAACTTTGCCAACTAAGACAAAAATTCATTCATTTGAATTCTGAACCATTTCTGTGTTAGCTTTCACAAGGTTATTAATATGCGTACAGCAATTTTAAATTTAAAAAAAATGTATAATTGTTTGCCAATTTTAAACATTTTTATACCCTTGCAGGGTATTATAATATTAGTTAGAGGTTTGCAACGCATTTTATTTATGCTATGTATAAATATACACCATTTTTATATTTTCTTTTATTTTTTATTTTTAATTATTTAACCAGAATGGCTCTATTCTTAATAATCTAATTACTATATGCAAGGGTGTACAAATTTCGGCGTGCCGAAGTTTCTGCCACTGAAAGCTTTATGCCACATGTTTATTTAATTAATAAAGCTTTTAATAAAAGCTTCTGAAAAAGGTAAACATACGATATGATCTTGAATTCTGATAAGAAATTATCTCTATTTTTATAAACACCTAAAAGCCAGCCACTTCAAATTCGTAATTGCAAAGATAAAACTGCTTAATCCCTTTTGATTTTTACATTATCTCTAGACCTGATTAATATTTGTATACATATATATTTGCCCAAACACATCTCTTATTCCTCTCGAACTGAGAACACTACAATCTCTTTATAGAATAGGGGTTCGTCTTCTTCTTTTTTTATTACAAAATTTGTGAGGAAAAATCTTCCGCAGACTCGGTTAGAAATTCAAATAAATGCAGCAGTTATCAATTCATCGGTACATAATTTTTATACACTACAAAAACACGGGACAGTTACTCCTCCTCTTTACAACTTGCCAGTTAACTCGGGCACAGCCTTGAACAAATCAGCCACAATGCCAATGTCAGCCACTTGGAAGATGGGAGCCTCGGGATCCTTGTTGATGGCCACAATAGTCTTGGAGTCCTTCATGCCAGCCAGATGCTGAATGGCTCCAGAGATGCCAACGGCAATGTACAGCTCGGGAGCCACAATCTTGCCGGTCTGACCAATCTGCAGATCGTTGGGCACAAAGCCGGCATCAACAGCGGCACGGGAGGCACCCACAGCGGCGCCAAACTTGTCAGCCAGATCGTACAGCAGCTTGAAGTTATCGCCGGACTTAAGGCCACGTCCTCCGGAGATAATAACCTTGGCGCCGGTCAACTCCGGACGATCGGATTTTGTCAGCTCTTGGGAAACAAATTCCGAAAGAGTGCTGGCATATTCACCAGCTGGTGCCTGCTCCACAGCTCCGCTTCCGCCGCTGGTAGCCGCCGGTGGGAAGTTGGTGCCTCGCACAGTGATCACCTTCACAGGGTCCTTGGACTTGAGGGTTAGTATGGCATTTCCAGCGTATATGGTGCGCACAAATGTATCCTCCGACTTGATATCAATGATCTCGGAGATGGGGGAGACATCCAGCTTGGCAGCCACGCGGGGAAGAACATTCTTGCCGAAAGCCGAGGCGCCAGCTAGGATGTGGGTGAACTTGAACTGAGATTGGGCGGCAAGGACCAAAGGTGTCAGCGATTCGGCGGTGAAACCCTTGAAGGCAGCATTCTCAGCCACCAGGACTTTGGTAACGCCTTCGACTTTGGAGAGAGCCTCGGAGGCCTGGAATAAAATAGAGAGAAGGTTTAAGTAGTTCTTGAAGCTTATAGCTAGTTTTAAGTGCAGTCAACTGCCACATATGAAAAATTCTTCCAAGTTTGTACTTTCTTCACAAAGACAACTATTTATATAACTAGATGCCGGCATCAGCTATAATTCCCCACAACAAATAATAAGCTAAAGCTACCGGAAAACCTTAAAGATCAAACTTTTATATAGAATTAATAACCTCTACCAAAACCTATCTAGATATATCCTACTTTTTAAGATATCTAAACCCCTTTTTGTGAGACTTTTGGGTACGCAAAGCGACTAGGAGACTTACGGGTCCACACTTGGTGCCAGCCACTAGTACTGTGACGTCACCGCCGATCTTCTTGGCCGCGGAAATAGTGTTCAAGGTGAGGGGGTTGAGGGCCTCATTGTTGTGCTCGGCAACCACCAAGGTGCTCTTGCAGCGCTGCAGCTAAAAGGGAAATAAATAAATTAGTTGTTATTTAACTCAGAGCCCCCAGCGCCTGCGCTTTTTTATTTTTAATAAATTTTTGCACTTACGAAGCTGCTGCGCATCACATTCCGCGTGCTGTTGACGAACATTTTAGGGATTAGCTAGTTGGATTATCTAATTTAAAGGTAGGTGGAAATTTGTTTGATTAATTAAATAATTAATGAAATTGATCAAAAACTTACCTCGGCTATAAAAAAATCACATAAGTCCAAAGGTTTCTCGCGGCGAATCAGCTGTTCAGGCGTTTGTCGTTTTTTGGGACATTTTAGACGATGTACAGTGTGGTACAGTGGGGGTAAGAGACTATTTGGGAGTTAAATCAAGAGGAATATATTAAATAATTATTAATATAAACTTAATAAAATTAAAAATCAGGGGGTATATATAAAAACTAATTAATAAAATTTAAAACAAAAATAATATAGCTTCCTTTAGTCATTGCCAAAAAAAATTATTTAAAATGTTAAATTTCTTAGCTTTAGTTTTTTATTAGATTTTGATAAAATTTGAATAGGTACTCGTTTTTGTTTTATTTCGATTTTACAAATTAAATGTGATATCAACTCTTAAAACCAAGCTCCACTGTGCGCCTCTCTTTAACAGTGGTCACTTTTACAGCAGCGTTGCCAGACCCGCCAATGCCTACTGCTATACGAACTGTTAACCTGAGCTAACAGCGTCACCTCCGTAACATGTGTTATTTGTAGAACTCTGGCAGCTCTCTTAAAAACAAGCATTTTTATTATAACACATTTTCTTAAATTTGGTAAGCAACGTTCAAAAATTAACGTTTTAAAGGCAGCTATATCTTTAAAAACACACAACAGACAATGGCCAAGGCGATACCCGACCGGTGAGTAAAGAACAAATACATTATTTGCTTGCCTTGTGATAGAAATACCCTTTGTTTACATTTTTTCAGATGGCTGAACTACAGTCCGATCGGCGAAAGGGTGCCCGGGACGCGTTTCATTGCCTTCAAGGTGCCGCTGCATGAGGTAAGCTTCGCCCTTAAACCACGTTTGTAGGAGCAACCATTTGCTTGTCCCCGGAAACCGGTTGACAGGCGAGAGGACCAGGGCCAGGGGGTCACCGTCAATTGATGGATGCGACGGCGGCGGTGCAAGGACCACCGACTTGGAGGTTTCCCTCTAAAAATAAATAACAACGGACATCGGACGACAGCAGCGACGACGAATTTCGTGCATTGTAATTATGCATAAAAGTGGCAACTGGAACATGGACATGGGACCCCACACATGAATATTAAATTAAATTGTTTTTGCTTAATTAAATAACGCCACGAAGCTGGAAGCGCTTCTCCTCCTGGAAGCTCTTCTCCTCCTGCTTATATATATTAATTGCCTGCCGCCCCGGGGGCACTTTTGCATAAATTGAGGAATTTCTGAGTCGTGTATTTGCCTTTGCCTTATTCTCATTCCTTCGTTTTTATCCTTTTTACAGAATGTCAACGCCAGGGTGGAGGAGAAGCTGCGCCTGGCGCCTGAATCGCTGATGGAATCGGTGCCGAATCTGGGCCTGATCATCGATCTGACCAACACGAACCGCTACTATCATCCGAATGCCTTTGCTGCCAACGATGTGCGACATCAGAAGCTAATGATACCGGGAAAACAGACGCCACCACGAGCGTTGGCTGAAAAGTAATTAAAAATGTGTTAACTTATTAATAATAGGGATTAATAATTTAGATTCAAATGTATATCGAGAGGAAAAATCCGATTTAGTATTTCCAAAAAAATAAGGCACTCTCGCAACGTTAAAAAACTTGCCTAAAATAGCTCTTGTTTGGCTCATATTAAATTTTTTAATATATTTATTAATATATTTCCAACTAATGAACCCTTATCTCCATTCCTCCACAGATTTTGTGGCTTTGTGGCCGACTTCCTTGCCAGCAATGCGGATAATGGTGAGTGCTTGTCAAAAACCTCCCACATGATGGCCTCTTTGAGCCTGTTGGGCCGTGGGAAACGCTTTCCAGTGGAGAATGCAGATGCAGTTCCCAAGAAGATGCATATCTTTACGCGTAATTAGAGCCACAAAAATATGCAAAACAAAAAACATATAAAAATGGAGGGGCAGCCGCAATTACCACGTATCCTAATCCCAGTGCTGCACTGCCTCCAAAGATTCCTATCAGGCGGCAAGCGCACCGCAAACACATAGAGCCACAAAGTGGTGAAATGTGCCGCCAGCAAAGAGAAATACTCTATTTAACCCTTTTTAGCGGCTTGGAAGACTGCCGGTGTGGGCGCACACACTCAATCAGTCAGGCAGTCAGTCAGTTGGCCTTTGGGGCTCAGAGCAGCATCAGAGGGGAGAGAGGCTCGCTGGGAGCCTGTCTGCCAGTCAGGAGCCCGGCAAACAAATCACTTACATACGGGGCTTGGAGCTTAGTCATGAGAGAGAGTGTGAGGGAAAAGGCATTTCCAATTATGCACAAAAGGCATGCGCACAGGCGCGCTTTTCATTTATATATTTTTCATAACGAAGCAAATTGCATTGAGGCTTTTGGTGCAGTGAGAAAAATATTGTAACCTAGGGCCAAAAAAAGTGAGAAGTTTAAGAAGTTTGTTTTTAAGATTTGACTTAAACTGATACTCAAATTTCATATATATATTTTATATTTTTGTTTTTAGGGTATAAGTTTGTTTTCTTCGAAGTTCTAAATGTAAAGACTATATTAATAATAGTCTTATTAATTTTAATAATTATTTATATATTTTCTTATATATATTATTTAGTTTTCTTTCTAGGGAATTGTTTTGTTTTTCTTGAAGTTCTTAATTTTATGATTATTTATATTGATAGTAGCCTTCTTAAACTTAAAAAATATTTAAGGGGTATTTAAAATCTTCCCTCCTTAAACTTAACTTCATAATTATTTCGTTTTTAGTTGTGGGCGCTGCCTACGCTTAAATATTTTCCCAAGCACTTTCATCTTGCGCTAATGTATGTGTGAACCGATTTAGCTCAGAAAATATGTAAAAATGCCTGCTATAAAGTGGTCCTAGGCCTTTAATTAATACAAGATCTGGCGCCGCGGAAAGTCTCGTAAAACAAAATAATAAATAAATAAATGCAACGAAGGCTGCCAACATATTTACAACGAAACAAATCAGGGTAAATAAGTCAAATCCGAGGTGGTCGCAACTTGTCAACGGGGCGATGAAGGTAGTAGAGGATAGGTTTGTGATCAAGAACAAGGCGAAGTCGTTGACTGGGAACAGTGGGATATTGTAGAAAATGTATTTATATTATTATTTTATTGAACACGATTATTAGCCTGATATAATTTTTAAATACTATGAATTTTGATTATAGAAATTAGTAAAAATATAAGATTATTAGTTGAGTTTATTTATAATTAAACAAAATAATTAAAATTAAAAAATTGAGTTTATTATAAAAAAAAATATAAGAATTTATCAGATTTTTTATAATTCTAAAATAAATATTCAATAGTATAGCAACATTTTCTGAATTTTCTTTAGCCCCAAAAAGTATTTTAAAATAATTTCTCAATTTCTATATATATTATAGACCCTAAACCACTGTCCCCTGTCAGCGGGACAAGGATGCTCCGCTTGCATTCTCGTAATTTAATTTCGTTTTTCGTTTC
Organism: Drosophila leontia; assembly: GCA_008042735.1. Taxonomy (NCBI): domain Eukaryota; kingdom Metazoa; phylum Arthropoda; class Insecta; order Diptera; family Drosophilidae; genus Drosophila; species Drosophila leontia. The sequence goes on from VNKB01014651.1 coordinate 6,370, forward strand.
TCCCTGTAAAGTTGGCTTAAATGCCAACCTAAACATGACGTACTGACTGACTGGCAGCTTGGTCGCCGATGGCTGCCAATGACCAGGAACAACCAGGCCAAAGTCAAAGCCAAAACCAAAACCCGAAAACTTAAACCCAAAGCTAAGGCTAAAGCCAATTCGAAACCAGCACCCGCATAGTGCACAAAGGCAGGCGGCCACCGCGACCTGGTGGGTTGTCTGAGTCTCCTCCGAATCCCCCGCTTTGTGCCGCTCACAAATCCCTCCCGCTGACATGTTTTTGTGAAATTTATAGCCAATGTTATTATTGGCAGAGCGCGGTGCGCGCTGTTTTCTAGATTTAGCTCAGGTCGCTTCTGCTTTTTTGCCAAATTGCCCAGGCCAGGCCAGGCCAGGCCGGTTTTCTGTTGCGGTCTCTCAACGGCGTGGGTGTTACCAATGGGCGTGGGGCGGTCCAGGAGGCGCAAGAGTAGGAGGAGTGTCAGGGAGTCAGGGCAGAAGAGGACATTCCTGTGGCCGTGTTTTGCAATGAAATTTGTAGCAATTTGCAGCAGACTGGCGGCAATGCTGCCAAAAACCAGGCAAAAGATATAACGAAAAAGTTGTACATCATAAGGATTTGGTTTGGAATTTTTATATAGCTATATTTACATTTAAATTGCATTTAATTTATACTTATTTATTTTTTTTACAGATAAACTAATAGGAGTTCATTGTACACATGGTGTGAATCGTACTGGTTACCTCATCTGCTATTTCATGATCACCATGATGAAGAAGTCACCCAAGGAGGCTATAGAAAGTGAGTAGAAGGGATTTTAATCGGAAATAAAATCGGTATGATATTAAGATATCGTTATAATATTAAATTTAAATAATCAAAATTAATTAAAATTAAATATAAAAAGAAATATAGAGAGAAAAGTGCGATATATAGACAAAAATAACATATTTAAATTATTTAATTTTTCTACTTGATTATTATAATGTCGATTTATTACACTTATTTATTGATTTTAATAATAGAAACTCGCATTTAATATCAATATAGTTTCGATGTATTGATATGTTCTGTCAAACCTCAGCGTAGGCTATTTCTTAATAATATAACTCTGAAATATATATTAATTAATACCCTAGCTTTTGCTGCTGCTCGTGGTCACGAGATTGAGCGTCAGAACTACATGAGTTCTCTGAAAGACCTCAAACAAAAAGACGAAAAGCAATCCAGCATAGAAAGCGATGGCAGTGGCAAAAGTGATTACAAGCAAAGATCATCATATAGAAAAGAATCTGGAGATAGATGGCAGCGGGATTACCAGAGACATGAAGGCTATCAGAACAAATACAATCGCAGTAAGTTACTAAATAATATGTGAACATTGATTGAAATTTGATTAAATTCCTAGTAAATAATCTATTTACTGCCCTTTCTCATTAGTGTAACTCAAAGAACCATTTTGTATGCTTCGTTTTTAGTAGATCAGAATCACAATTACGGGAAATCTTATCAAAACTGGCGAACCCAAACACCAAGACCATATTTCCGCTCTAATGGCTACCAAAGGGAGTCGAACTACCACAGAGACAATCGTTTGCCTTACCAAAACCACCAGCGATACGATAGAAGCCACAGTGCTCACAGCTCCCACAGATGGCAGGACTACAAAAGAGATAATTATCCCAGAGAAGATCATCATTATCATTATGATGGCTCAAATTGGCGACAGGATCGCGAAGAGCGTCAAGACAACCGATCAAGAGGCTATAATCAAAACTACTATCAAAACCACAATCGAGATGAGAGAAGACGAATCCACAGAAGCCGCCGGCATCGCGATAGCGATGTAGAGTAGCTGCTAGGTATTAACTCCTTGACAAACCCAAACAAGCATGTAATTTGCAATGACAGTTTTGGCCAATTTGTAAATTATGGCTAATTAAAGTGCAACAAGGGGAAGAACAATTAAAATTCATTTGCAACACGATCGAGTGATCACATAATGGTAGTAATGGTAGTTAACAAGCCGTCGGCTCAGATCGTGTGAAGATGCTGCATCTCCGATAAGCAGCGGGAGGAGAGCGCGTGAAAATTCCGGGAAATTCGCAAGGTGACCAGCGGTGCCCAGGGGTTCTGGCGGAGGACAGTGTCAAAAACAAATGTCAGAATGGCGAAGAAAAAAATATATAATGCAGACAGTGGGGTGGGGTTGAGTAAATAGTAACTGAATTCGTTTGGGGGAATTTTATTATATTTAAAATATTTTAAATTATAGATCATGGTTTTAAGCTGTCTTCAGACACGGAATATAAATCAAATTAATAACTTCAGAGTACTTGGGAGGAGTTTAGATCATTTATATATAGATTTATAGGTTTATTGATTTAAAATTTAATTAAATTCAAGGAAATAATAATGTATTTCCCCATACAAAAATGTTAAAAATATTTTGAGGATGGAAATTTGTTATAAAAACCCTGTAAAATTGAAAATTATGTTTTTATATTCCTATAAAATTAAATGTACAAATTAAAGCAAAATAAATACAAGCTATTTCATAAAGAATTCAACTAATTTGCTTTAAAATTTCACCTTTTAAACCACAGTAAATTCCCTTGTGTTTTCTCCCAGTGCCTGTCACTCTTTTGAGGCGGCTCCTGATCGTTTCATTATTTCGTCATGGTGGTCAAATGTCAACTTATTAGCATAAATGCTGAGATGCTCCTGCTGCTGCTGTCGCCTCCGCCCATCGTGGTCAATGCAGACCAGACCCCTCGGGTTCCGATATCGGCGCTTTATCTTTGTGCCATCTTATCGCAACCGCACGATCAACGATTGTCATTATGGCCCCCGGGTCCGAGAGGCATGGACAGCGACAAATCGTTGGCCATTACAAAAAGGCTGGAACGAAGGATCGATCGAATTGGCCGGGATCTCTGATCTGACTGCCCGATAAACGCCTGTCGTGTGTGTTTGTGTGTGGTGTGTGTGGCATGTGGCGTAAAGTTGTTTGTTGCGCTTAATTGGACAGCGTTTGGGCCTTCCTTCCTTGGCCTGGCCTGGCTTCCTTTATTCACTCTTTATTTTTAGCAACTCACGAGTGACCCAAAGACAAGCACCACAGATATGGCAAAAAAAAAAACGGGGAAAGTGGCATTAAATGTGGCAAGGGGTTGTGTGTCTGGTAGATATTTATTTGATTAAGTTTTTATATATTCTTGGAAATGTTTAATATTGGGAAAAAGAAAGATCAAGTTAGCAAGGAGAAGATTTTGGAAATAATTAAGGTTAAAGTTGCTTGGGGTTTTTGGCTTTAAAAATGATTATTTTCATTTTTTATTTTACAAATTTATTTCAAAGAATTTAATATGTAAAGAAGCTAATTGCTCAGAATTATTTAATTAATATTATTATTATTATTATTTTGGTTATTATTTATAGGTCATAAATTTAATTTAAATTATTTTACTTATATTTTTGTGAAGAATGATTAACTTATATTTTTCTTAATCTTTTCTCTCTCTAAAATCTAAAAATAAACATTCTTTCCATCTCTCTTTCTCTGTGGGGGGTTTTATGTCCTCCTGATCATTATTATATGGGTCTTTTGGTCACGCCGCCAGTGACACACTCCCCATGGCCCCCCTCTTTTGGCCTCCATAAATTGCCTGAATTAACCAAAAATTGCCAATTGTCAGTTGCGTGCGGTTTATCTCTTTTCTGTGAGAGTTTTTCATATGTTGTTGCCTTCATTTTTATTTAGTTTATGACCACAAAAAAGAGGACTTCGACGACGACTTCGATGGAGGAAAGTGTTGCCAATTTCCAGCCTGGGAGCACCCATTTATCTTAGCATAACTTGGAGCGCGATAATTGCATTCCACGGCGTGATCATCGCGAGGAGCAAGTTCTGGCCATGGCCAGGACAGGCCACTCTTTGAAGTTCGCTGCGGACAATTAGCCATGGCCCATAAATTGCCAACTCATATGTGGCGAAGGCGAGGCGGCGTGCGCAAAAAAATAAGGTAAGCGAGGCATTGATTTAAATAATAGTGTTTAACTTTTGCAAAGCCAGAAAAAACGAATGAAAAGAAAAAAAACGGGAAGAGTAACGTGGCCATTTCAATTAGCCCCTGCTACAGACACAAAGCGGAAAAAAGGTGAAAAAAGGAAGAGGAAATCCATCGAGTCAATCAGATACTGATATCAATGGCAGACCATTCCGTGGCTCTCAATTGTTTGTCACGGCCTTTTGTTCGCTCTTCGCAGGTGATTTACGGTGTCGCTTGGTCTGTCTGGCTGATAAAAAACTGAATGGGTTGACGGATCAGGAGCAGACAGGAGCTGAGGAGGAGAAAAAGGGAGAGTTTTATATAGAAGTGGGAAAAAGCTGGGGAAAATGAGAAATTAGTGAGAAATAGGTGAAGTCGGGGATTTAAAATCTAGGAAATTTATTTAAAAAATTTAGAAAATATCCTGTAAACATTTCTGGAAAAATATAATATATATTTAATAATAACAATAACTTTTGTCCTTAAGAGATTTTTTAGAAAAAAAAAACATTTCACACATCTGCTATAAGGATCACTTTACCATTACCGTTAAAACCAATAAAATCGTTACGTTAAAATGCAGGTCGATTAAGGCCATGTTCCCTGCTCAACCCTCAATTGAAACGCAGTTCTCTCAGGGAAAACACTTGCCATTTATCGACCGTACGCAATCTTAATTAAAAGCCGCCCCCAGATAAAAACAAATGTTTACTTTAAATCCGATACGAATCGGAAGACAATCTGGAATCAAGAATCGTGCCCAGCGAAATCGATTCAGTTTCGATTCGAATCGAAACGCGTTGAAAACACACCATTGCAATGGCAATTAAAGCGGCTGAAGGGCGAGAGTTTATTGGTTGATTTTGTCGATTTTTTCTTTTGCTATATGGCTGCGAGGCACGCACACTTTAGATCTCCTCCCACTCATTAAGGGAGGTCCTCAAAAAAACAAAAATTGGGATACTGGGAAATGGTTGGGCAACTGCATTGTGTTAAATGTGTGCCACATGCAGAAAAAAGACGTAATAAGGAAAAAATAAGTAAATTTATCAAGAAAGGAAACTAACTTCGGGAAGCCGAAATTTGTATACCCTTGCTGTTTGCCATAGGATCTGTCATGCAATCAAAAACCGATCATAACTAAGCCAAAAAAGCATCAAATTCAATTCGGAAAGCTTTTCTGTGCTTGTTTTTTCTAGGGTAACAAAACTGCATACTAAATTTCAAGTTTTAAAAAATTGAAATTTTTTCCAATTTTTATTTGACAACTTCAATAATTTTAGGACCTCAAAAATTAAAAAAAAAATTTTTTAAATTTGTTTTCTCCTAAACATGGCTAAATCGACTCCGCTTTTTGGGCTGATCAAGAATATATTTGATTTATGGGGTCGGAAACGACTCCTTCGCTGACTAAAATCATAAAACTCCTCAAGAAGATCTAAAATATTCACACTCTTTAAATGAATATTTTAAATGGTAATTTTTTTTATAAAAAAAGTCATATCTAAGCCAAAAAAGCATCAAATTCAATTTGGAAAGCTTTTCTGTGCTAGTTTTTTATAGGGTAACGAAACTGCATACTAAATTTCACATTTTAAGAAAT
>VNKB01014655.1:0-93859 GCA_008042735.1 Drosophila leontia
TCATTTTTGACTCCCATTAATACTAATTAGGGACTCTTCTTCGAGTCATATTAAAATCGAAAATAAATTAAATATTCCATAATATTTTGTTGCTTTAGTTTTTATTGGTATATATATATGAAATAACAATAACTCAAATTTAACAAATAATATTAATAATAACTAAAGTATTCCACGCGCTTTCTTCTTGTTGCACGATCTGTGGCACACATTAACTATTCTCACTAAGCTTCACCAACTTACTAAAACTGAGTTTAAAACTGCAGAACATAAGAGCAAACGATTCAAACTTAGTGAAAAGTACCGTTTGATCAAGATTAACGAGATAAGGCAGACACAAGAATGCACGTAAAAGAGAGAGCGCGCGATTAGGCTCTCCAAGCTCTCTGACCGAATGTAAATACAAAGCAATAAATAATCTCATTTCAATCATCCGGATGATCAATTTTCGATTGCTTTTCAATTTTGCTTTGCTATTTTATAAATCGTATTGAGAGGTAACTTACGACTCTTCTTGGAGTCATTTTCGAGTCATTTATTAGTCGCGCATAAGACAAATCTTTTTTTAATCCTTTCAATGACTCGAAAATGACTCCTCAAGATGACTGCGATCTTCCGAGTGCTTGCTGGGATACAGTACATACAGTACGTGTGTGAGAGAGCGCACACTCATCTCGCTTATCATCTTGCTTATCAGCTCTGATCTCAGCTCTGCGCTCATCTTCGCTCTCCGCCGCTAGTGTATGTTGTTCATAACTCTCGCTCTCTCGCCCTCCCGCACACTCGCTCCCTCGCGCCCTTTCTTTCTCCCACCCACTCGATCTCACTAGCTCTCTCTCTGCTTGCAGACTATAAATAGAGGCTCAATCGCTGCACCTGACCTCAGTCAGTGATCATCTCTTACCATGTTCAGATGCACCTTTTATTACCTATTTTCATCTAAGTACCTTACGAATTCAGCAGATTCCCTGAGTTTCTTTATTCAATTCTTTATTTCAACTCTTAATAGTAATTTCCTTCAGTGTAGTGGCCCAAGTTGGGGGAGAAAACTGTGCCAAACACGGCATAAAATGACAGGCAAATGTCTTTTAAATGACGCGAGTGAGACACAAAAGGGAACGCCCCGCGGGATTTGCCAAGCCGAGTGAGAGGGATGCGGATGCGGATGCCCGTGGCCATGCGATGCCATGAAGAATATGCTGCTGGTGTCGCTATAGATGCCATAGATCCTATAGTTGATGCTGCTCCTGGTGTTGTTACTGTTGTTATTGTTGCTGTTGGTGTTGTTGGTGTAGCCAACGTGGCTGACGATGCGCAACTAAGCCCGTAAAAATCTATTTTTCAAACCAGTTGACAAGGCACGGCACGGCGGCTTCACAGAGCTGATTTCCCCTCGCGGGATCCCGCTTTTCCAGCCATTTGGGAGTAGTTTCGGAAGCGTGTGAGAATATTTTATGGCAGGCTAAACAGAAAATGAGAAGAAAAGCATAAAGATGAAAAATGATTTTACGTTGATAATTTTCCAAAGAGGGGCAGGATCAAAATGTTAATATTAAGCCCACGCAATATAGTATAGATATGCGAAAAAATTCAGGGCATTTGAAAATAATATTACGAGTTACTCTATGAGCCTCTAATATACCATATATAAATAAATATCAATTACAAGCCTCAGGTAAATAGTTCTAAATTTAAACTTTTTAATAGTAATAAATGCAAATACACCCTCAATCTTTGCCATACAAACAGTTCTATAAATGTACATTAAAATCGTGTTATAAATAAAATTGGTTCAGTGACATTTTCCGTTTGTTTTGTTTCCCTGCCTAACGCGCCCTTGGGGAGACATTTCAATTATCAGGACACCAGACCAAAAAGCAAACCCAAGACAAAAATACACAACATATGCTCAAATATGGAGCTCAGTCCTTTCATTTTTTGCCACATACATGCCTCGCCCACAAACCTAAACAAATGAAATAAACGACGTCCAGACATCTGCGGCGATAGGGAGCAAAAGGGTCCATTTTAGGTCCTGCTTAAAGACGAAGGCCCCGGCCCAGACAAACAAACACGGCAATCATGACACTTTTTTTATGCATTTGCATAAAAAAAATGCGCAGCCCCCAAAAAAATATATATAAACAAGAAAAGGGAATATGGTAGGCTGCCCGCCTTCCCTTGACGAAAGTTTTTCCATCGTTGGAATTTATGTGCCGAACGTAAAATCAATAAACTGATGAACCGGTTTCGGTTTTTAAAATGTGAGGCTCATCATTGATATTTTGATATCTAAAGTTCAAGTTTGGGGCCAGTTGAGGTGGAAAATGAATTTGGTTTTTGATAAAGGATTGCATTTTGTTGAATCGCAAAGTATTTTTTTATTAAATATTTTAAAGAACTAAAGTAAGTAAGTAAGTATTGTGTTTTCAAAGATGGAAATTCAGGAAGCCAGAAGAAAACTTAAATAGGAATAATGATATATATGGTTTTAATATAGAAAATATATTGTCCATTTATTTGACTTTATTTGAATTTATTTAATTAATGTAGAGGCTCAAACACTAAATAATAAATAAATGAAACTACTGTTTGCTTAAAGCCTATTTCAGCTATTTAGAGAGATACCTTTTTAAAGAACATTCATAGCTCCTAAACTAGTCATATCCCAGATAAATCAAAGTCTTTTTATAATACCCCCTTTTTGCATGCCAATTCCTTGGACCCAATCCAAGGCCAACAACAATCACTGATTGATGACCCACCCCAAAAAAATCTTAACCGTAACCAATCAGCTGCCAAAAATCTCTCAAAAGGGTATCGTAACATTGCCCCCCACAATGGCGCATTCACTCCGCAGCACCCCTCGCCACCCTACCCCCAAAAGACCCTTTTACTTGCCCCCCTTTTTTCAAGTGTTTTTCCGCCTTTGGGCTACTTTGCTTTGGCCTGCTTATCAGTTGACAATAAATTTTTGTTGCCTACGGCACATAAATTGAGGGCACGGCCTTTTGTGTGATGTATTCTCCAGTAATAAATGGGGCGACCATCGTGCCAGAGAGAGAGAGAGGAGAAAGGAGCAACGGCACGACTGTATTCGGACCATAAAAAATGCTGCATACTTTGTGGCATTAAACGTGAGTTTTATGCACAGAAATTTATGGTGATGCAGTTAAAGTGCGAGTGAAAAGCAGATGCCATGAATCTCGTTTTGGGTGCTTGACGATTTTTAAGTTTAATTAAGCTGAAAATATATATTTGGTTGCTTTAAATAATAACAGCTCAGTGCCTCCAGCTCGAAGAGTGCCATAAAATCTATAACAATAAACCGAACGAAAAACAAGCAAGGGCAATGGGCAATGGGCGATGGCGATGCCGAAATGCAAATCCAAAGCAAAAATGGGCCGCCCGGCTGCCGGAAATAAAATGCTTGGTATAACTGTAAATACAACGCTGCGTATGCGTAATGTGAGAATTTTATGCAAAACAGCTTTTGGCTAAGACGGAAGTCTGGGGCCCAATGAAGCGCCCAAAAAAGCAGGGCCAGGGTAAGGTGCACAAAGAGAAATCTAAAAATTAAAATACAACTTAGTAAGTTGTAAAAATGTAAAATAAATAAATGATAAATTTACTTAAGAGCTATAACTATAAGTCAATTAAAAATGTTTGATAATTATTTACTTATTTTTAATATAGACTTTTTTAACATTTAAAAACTACTTGTCTTTATAAAAACACAGTTTCCTTTTTATCAAGAACGTTTATCAGTGATATAACATTTATTTAAAATTTTTCTTTTTCGTCTTATATATTTTCAGAGTAATTTATTTTATTTATAAAGTATTTAAGTAACTTTTCCTCAGTGCCATATCTCAACGGCGACGCTTCGGTGCCTGGGTCCAACCATAAAAGCGGCGCCCAGCGATTCGTCGGGAGTCCTTGCCCTGGCCCACCATTTCTGAGTCCATGGTCCTTGTTTGCCTCTTACTGTTACTATTACTGTTACTGCCTTGTTTTTGCCGCTGTTACGGCGCTTGTTGTTGTTGGCCTGCTCAGTTTTTGCCTTGCCCCGAAAACTCCACTACCGCTGGCATTAAAATTTGAAGCACCAAATTAACTGCAGCTTTTTGCAACAAACAGAAAGCGCGAGAGGATTTATAAATACTCTATTGTTAAGGGTACACTTGGTATATACGGTCAAAGGGTTAAATTAGGGATAACTTTTAGAATATTACATGAAATATACATACATATTCTCATTTTTCAATGATCTAAATCGAGGTTGATATATATTTTGTAGGAAGCTCTGCTGTATCTAAATAAATAATGAATCCCACCTTAAAATCTTGTTACGAACAGTTTTAATAAATTAAATAATAATAGAATTAATAAAAAGGTGATTGAAAAACTATATCTCCCTCAAAAATCTAGTAATATTCATTGTCTAGATGGCTTTTTCTTTAATTAAAAAGGATTTTTCATATTTCAACCTTTATTTATAAAACAAAATAGTGCAAAGGTAATTATCTTATAGACTACTTTGAATGTACTATTTTTTGGCTCATTTATATATCTAAAGTATGTAGAGTAATCCCTAGACTCCCCATAACCTGCCTTACCCAAAACTTTCTACTTGTTATTTTTATCGTTCTGTATTTTGAATGTGAGACATTTCTGCTAGCCATTGTTGTTGCTGTTTCTGTGCTAGTTTTGGGGCAATGATGATGAAAATTAAAGTAAAATGAAATACACTTTGGCCTACAGCAACGAGCACAAATACACACACACAGAGAAGGGGAAATGCCAAGGCCCAGCAAGCTGGAGACACAGTTTTGCGCCATTTCCTGTTTGCTGCTGCTGCTGCGGAGAGCTCTCCGTACACCAGCTGCTGCTATGCTAATCGGAAACGGAAATGGCGCATATTAATACGCAAGCTGCTCGGTAGAGGAAATCGCCAGCGTTGCCGCTACCGCCATTGCCGCTGCCATTTTCATTTCCATTTCCATTTTCACAGGCACTGCAACGCGTTGGCCGCGAAAATAAGGCAGCGCGCATGAAAATTTTAAAACCTAATTAAAATGTTGAAATGGAATTTGTTAATTTAAAATTGGGCAATTTGGGCTAAGCGAACTAGAAGATGGCCGGAGCGGCCCGGGAGAGTTGAGCAGTCGAGGAGCGTGGCACACCAGCTGGGCCAACGACAGTTAACAACTTTGTTGTAAATTAACTACTCATAATGCCCCGAAAACAACCAAGAAGGGAGCGAAGGCTGTGCTTCTATTTTCCCTTCGTGGAAAATAAGGCGCTTCTGGAGCAGTTTCCAAATTGGCATTCTCCTGCAATTAAACGTTATTTATAACCGTCTAGTGGAAGGTGGCCTTTCTTTCTTTCTTTTCAACTTCATTTTATTGTGGGAGCACCAAGAAAAATGTTTTATAAATTTAAGGGAATTAATTTGTTATATATTAATTCTAAATTACAATTTGATCTTAATTATTTATATTTTTTTAACTTTTAAAGCAATAAATGAAACTGCGTATACGTAATATTTTTTATATTAAGTATACGTATTTTTTAAGTCTTCTTTAAAATCAACTTCTTTAAAAAATATTAACCAGTGAAAATATCTTCTTCGTTTTGAGCATTAAAACATTTAATTATTAAGAATTAATATCAATTTATTTTTAATAAAGAAAATTTCTAATAATTTCTACCAAATCCAAGTAATATTTTCCTCCCTGTAAACCTGTGGGTGGTTTGTGGGTGCTCTTGGCAAGGGCAATGACTTAACTGTTATTGCATTTTTCACCTTCTTTGTTTTGCTTCCGCTTCTTCTTTTTTTCTCGCTTTCCCTCTCGACCCTTCTTGATTTTTCCAGTTTCGGTATTGCACAGTTTGCCGGCGACGCTTTTGGCATCAACTTTTGGCGTCAATTGACAACTTTTGTTGTCTAACCCCCCCCTTCCCGAAACTCTGTTCTCTATTTTTTTGCCGAAGCCATCCTTTTGGTATCTGATTGAGACACCGAAAGTGGGAAAACAGAAAGAACAAATATAAAAAAAGAAACCAAAATCAGGCTTTGGTTAACTTTCTCGCGAGGCTTTCAACTAACCGATATCCTTTGGCTAAAGTTTCTCAGGAATCTCTCTAATATATATTTCTGCCTTTGACTTAACCCATAATGCCCTTGGTGAATTAATTAAAGGGTAATCCAAAGGCATAGAGCCCATTAGCAGACACAGCCAGCAAGAAATTGAGATTGTCTAGCGTAGAGATATAGAGTCAGCGGCTATCTATGGCTTCTCTTCTTCTTTTCTAAGGACAAAGAAAATTTGTCTTTAGTTTTTTTTAAATGAAAAGATATGAGACTTTTCTGTAACAAGCTTAAGATTTTTAAAGTTTAAAGTAATTATTTAAATTTAAGTTTGTTTGAAATATTTTTCATTAACATTTGTAATACATTTTGTTTACATTTTGGTTAATTTTCTTTTTATATAAAATGTATCTTATTAAATATTAGTAAATATTTTTCCTGTAGCCCTACTTCAAGTCCCTAATTTTCTCTATTCTACTTATTTTCACTCTTAATTAGCCAAGTAGCCATAAAAAATATTTAAACTGAAAGCTCCTTACCTTCAATTTCCTAGCATCTTTGGCTAATCTGGGCCCTCTTCTTATCGTCTGCACCTTAGCCCTCTTCGCCCGTGCGATTTTTGCTTGACTTCACATAATTATTTGCCAACTGGCTGGCAGACCTCTTGCCTTCAATGACTTTTACACACGGAAAAATTATGCCTAACATTAAAATAAATAAAAGAAAAATATTATTTCTTATTAAATATAAATATAAAATATTAGTTTGAATGCATATGTCTATTGATCAAAGGTTTTTAATTTTTTAGATTTTTTTAGAGATCTAAAAATTTATATTTTATATTTTTTTTTCAAGTTCCTGCTTCATGGCTTCGTGTCCTGGCTCCAACTCCAATGCGAATGGAATCGCCTTTTGTTTTATTTTACTTTTTCCTTCTGGATTTTAGACCCATTGTTTCATGAGGGGGCAGGGAGGTCCTGTGCCTTGGCTTCTGCTTACACTCTTTGATTTTTTTTCCTGTTCTTTCGACCCCTATCCAGATGTATTTAGTTTATCGTTCATATTTTCCTTTTCCAACGAAACGGAACTCATTAAAATAATTCACATGCAAGCATATTTTATCGATCGCCGTTTGACGTTGACGAACGTCGTCTGGAAATATGCTTTACACTTACTCTCCGCTTTCCCTGCATTTTGTATTATTATTTTTTGTTTTGTTAGCGCGCAGCGTGAGAGGCAAATTTTCCGTTTTCCGCTGCCACTGCCACTGCCGATGCCGTCTACCGTTTTTCTTTCTTTCACGTGACGTCGTCGTCCGAGCGTCGTCTGAGCAGGAAATTCATTTGGCCCGAGCCATAAATTGTTCAATGCATGAGATGCACACAACCACTCTCATGGGCATGCGAGGACCATTAAGTATTAATAATATTTTAAAATGATGGCGCTAATGATGCGATGAGGCCGGAGCGCCCCAGGATGGCCACGGTGATGGGGTTGATAATAGGATATGTGAGAATGGGACGATGACGAAGTCGCTGGAGCATCGCACTTTGCGAGAAAATCAGCAAACGGCAATTAACTGGCAGACAATGAAAGAAAACGATCGAACGATGGCTTTCATTTTGATATAATCATTGGAAATAATGGCAAGAATTGGGCGAAATGCCAACGTTAATTGCACAGGCCGGGAAATGCTCTGAGAATATTTTAGGGGAAAATATCTGAAAGTTAAAATTGTTCCTTTAAAAAAGTTAAAATCATGTTGATTGTGTTGTGTAAATATTTTTAAGATGTTCTTTTAGGGCTCTTTAAATATTAATTAATTTCTAAACTGGTTAATTGATATTTTATATTTTAACAGATTAAATTGTAAATAGATTTTTTTAATATTTAAGGGTGAAGTGTAACTACTGTCAAAAATATCCCTTGTAATTGTAAAAAGTTATAACTTTTGTTTGATTTTTTTTTTGACTGACCAGAAACGAAAACGAGACGGGAGAATGAAGGATGAGAGTTGGAGAAAGCTTTTCTCTGCTGCATACTGATGAATGTGCGTGTGTCTGAGTGTGAGTATGAGTGTCAGTATGAGTGTGATGGTGAATCGGATAGATTGGCTGTCTCGTATGCCAGAATGGAATTGCATTACCGAACGTTGGGCCCATGGGATTGAAAGTGCTGCAGGCAGAAAAATGTACAAGAAATTCTTAGAACATTTTATGAATTTAATGCATTTTCGATGGTAAAAGAAACCCTTTTTTCACAATTAGTCAATTTTTTCTGTGCCTTATTAGGAAGATTCTTAAAATATAAGTATAAATATATGTACTTCCACAGTAAACTTGTTTGCTCTCTAAAAGTATTCTATTAATTGCATTTATCTCCACCACAGGTTATTCTTTGATAAACAAATTTTTAAAATATTTCTTATAATACTTCAAATTTTTAATTTTATTTAAAAACCTGAACTTGAGTCTAAAGGAAATTATTCTAGAAAACATAGGTCTCTGCTAGCAAAAACAATTTTATTCTTAAAATTTCTTTTCAGTTTGCTTATAATAATATTAATAAAACTGGATACATTTGTTTTCTAACATTTTTTTTCGCTGTGTGTGGGCTTAAGGTGTGCGAATGTGATGGCTTGACTGAGCTAAAGTAAAAGCGAGACAGACAGATGCCCACATTCCGTTGCGAAACGTTTCAAACCAAAAGAAGCCATCTTATTTGTTCATCATCAATTATTGGCGTGCATCAGCAGCATCCGCGTTGATGGAAACAATGGAAACGTCATGTATCGCATTCGAAATATATATATATCGATGCCCATGCAGCCAGATGTAGTCCTGCCCAGCAGATATATCTACATAAAACCTTTATGCCTTGCCGTCTGTGCACGTGTGTAAAAGGATGATGGGCTTAAGACGGAGGACGGGGAAAAGTAACAACATTCAGTGCATGCATAACTGAAACATCAGCTGTTGCCCAGTAATAAGAAGGGAGTACTATAGATATTTCTTAAATTTTTATATTTTCTCCTAACTTAAAATGTGAAAAAATCTTTTAATATATATAATTTTACACCATTCAATTTTTGTAATTCTTCCTTAAAAAACTTCTCTATATTCCATAGAGCTTTAACTTTCTCCCAAAGTCTTATAATTTATTGATCCTCTATATTTATGTGCTGAGCTGATTTTATTTCACGCTCAATTGGTTAGTATATTACTTGGAATATACCTTACAAACCGAAACTGGAGTAGAAAACTTCCCCCATATATATATATAGAATTTCGCTAAAATCGGACGTTGATTGCAAAGTTTTACTTCCTGCTGCTGACGCTTTCGATTTATGTTCAAAAATGCAACATGGCATAAAGTTTTTCCATTTTTTTTTAGGGTTCTGCAGCAGGACAACATCCCTCCCCTGTATATAGAACCATTTCCCCCCTAAAACATTTGATGTGGCTTTAATTTGATCCCCGCAAATTGGTTTGACTAGCTTGCTGATGGACCCAGCGAACTTTGACGACCCAACCCCCAAAGAGCAACATGGAGCATTAATGGAGTGTACTCTTGGCACTGGGCTATCTGAACTGGACCATCTTATAAGCATTGTCCGGACTGTCCACCAGCCACAGTCTACTCTCCCTGCGCCCGCCTTCTCATGCTACACCTTCAATCTTTTGGCCTCTGTTCTGATTTCCAATCTCGTTAAGCTGATTTCATAACAGGGTAGAGAGTAATACCCTGGACCAGAGTGGGGGGAGGGGGAAAGGAAAGTCCGGAGTGCTGTTCTTTCCTCCCCTCAATGGCCATCTCCATGCTACTGATGCTTTAAATCAAACGATGCCGCCACCACCGAAGTTGTCGCCGACTCATTTCACACTTAAGGTTCAAGTTAACACTGAGAAAAAAACCTAAGCCTTTTAATGTAAAAAAAAAAAAAAAATAACAAAATGGAACTTAAATTGATAGGAATTATCGGTTCTTAAGGTTATCGATGTAATACATTTTTATGTTTTTGTGTTAATCGTGAAAAAAGTATAAAATTTTTATTTCAAGGAATATCTCTACTTATTTATTAAATAAGAAATAATCAAATTTTAAATATTACAAAAAAAAAACATTCAAATATTTCGATTATTATTTTTTTATCGATTGCTCAATACATACATATATCGAAATTTTTAAAATGCAGTTTTCTGATAGTAAAATTTTAAGAAAAATTCAAAATTGAACAAAAATGGAATAATTTTTTCCTGTTTACTCTACATTTTCTTCTCCATACCCTTACCGATCCAGAGAGTGTCCCCAAGAGTCTGGTGGCGCTGTCTGGTCAGTTTTCCTGGCATTGGCGCGATATGATTGCCAACCGGAAAATGTCAAGGAAAATTACATTTCCACGCTGTTTGCTGGTCTGGAATCGGAAAAGGGGGACCACACCGCAGAATTGAGGGTGAAGAACTTTGTGAAAAAAAGAAGAAAATTATGTACTACCCAAGATGCTGACTTCATTTATTTATTTTTCTGGCCCTTATCAGCTGGGAGTTGTTATTTATAGGTTTCAGTACTTCAATGTTGTTGCTGCTATGTTAACAATTTGTGTTTTTTGTTGTTTATCAGCAAAGTGCAGCGAACAGAAGAAGTCGTAATGGGAAACATCTTTAAGTGAAGGGGACAAATCTGAAGGCTCTATAAATAGGAAGAAAATGGGGTATATATTATTACTTTTTTAATTTCTTAATAATTTTTATAGTAAAATTTACCAAAGAATTGACCTTAAAAACAAAAGCAAATAAATTGATTTAGCAGGATGAATTCTGTATTTAGAAAAACTCAATATGCAAACATCTCTCTCAAAGCTCAATTTAAAATTGTTATATCTTGATTTGCCGTTAGAAAATTAATGTTAGAATAAACAAACAAATGTCTATTCCCCCTTTTCGCATGTTGTTAGTTGATTAATCACAGAAAGTGTTATATATTAGCCTCGGGTAACATTTCCATTTTAATAATTTACTCGCCTAACCGTTCCGAAACCCAACCCAATAATTAACCCATTGCTAGCCCTTAACGGTTTTTGTGCCCGATTTTAATATGCACTTTGTGGCCTACAAATAAATATAAATATCAGTATATCCATATAAAACGAAAGCACAGCCCAGGCCGACACTAGCAGAAAAAGCATAAATAAAACTACGCGAGCCAATCAATGTGAGTGCAAAATCGTTTACCACCCGCGGGGTGTGTCCACTGCCCCCCTTACTTTCCTCTCCCTACTTTTTTTTCGATCTTCTTGTTGTTTGGGCTCAATAAAAAGCTATAGGTGGAGAGTGGGGTGGGGTGGCTGGCAGGACTAACGGACGTTCAGCTGTCCTGAGCTGCATGCAAAATTAGCCTAGGCGCGCGTGTGCGGCGTGAAAATTTTTTTGGTCGACCTCGAACAGTGTCGAATAACATAACGGGCTGAAGGGGGGCTGAGTGGGAGAGTGGGAAAAGGGCTTAGAGATGGACCTAGATTGAAGCACGAAACTCTTGAAAAAGTTGTAATACTTGGACTTTGTTTTATATTAAGGAAAAAATGTTTTTTGTAGTATCCTAATCCTTTGGATGATTTCAATCAAGAAAAAATGGACACAGTTTTAATTTGTGTTTTGAAATTGGTATTTTGCTTGGGGAAAATCTTGTTTTAAAATATTTACTGGTTTAAAAATTGCCTAATACTGTATAAATAATAAAGGAGGAATAAATATAAGAATATAGATATCAAAGATATTTAAAAAAACTATAAGAAATATTTATATTTGCTTTTTTACTCATTATAAAAAGTGTTATCCTACGCGTCCCTGCTG
This sequence comes from Drosophila leontia, assembly GCA_008042735.1. NCBI lineage: Eukaryota > Metazoa > Arthropoda > Insecta > Diptera > Drosophilidae > Drosophila > Drosophila leontia. Next base: position 11,944 of record VNKB01014655.1, read on the forward strand.
TGGGAGACGCCATTAATACCATTGCTGCCCGACACCGAGCCAGGCTGACTGGACATCCCAACCCGCTGGCCAGAGCGCTGCCTACTACGAGAGGAAGACGTCGACTGAAGAGGACCACTATCCGGGAGCTGCCAACCCGGCAAATAAACTGATTTAAATTGTATTGTTATTGTTCCTTTATCTCTACTACATGTTAATTGTTATTTGATACTAGTAGAATTGTTTTTGTTGCAGCCAAGACTAAAGAAACCAATAAAACTTTTCAAAAAAAAAAAAAAAAAAAAAAAAAAAAAAAAAAAAAAAAAAAAAAATCCTAACGCTGCAGATTTTGAAGCTTATAAAATGTACATTAATATTAATAATATTAATTAAAACTAAATCTAAAATGTGTTCCTCCCTTAAATTTCTCGCTGGTCATCGCTAGCTGATAGACGGCCTCTCGAATGGGCGTCAATACAATTTAAGGCCATTAATACTAAAGGCAAAATTGCAAACACTGTAAACGGAAACGGAAGCAAAACTCGCATACATGACTGAAAAGAGAGACAGAAAGTGAGTGAGTGAAAGAGAGAAACGGAGACGGAGACGGGCGGCGATTGCTAGGGGGGTAATTGTAGGTAGGAGAAACGCCTCCGATGACTACTTATACAAACCAAAAACTGCACTGGGGAGCAAGGGAGAAGATTTTCTGGCCAGAAAAAGGATACGGAAAGGGGGGTTGGGTTAGTTGTCTGGTTGGTCTGGTACGTGGTTTGGTTAGAATTGTGCCTTAGCACCCCTTAAACCCCCTCGGTCCGCTTTCTAATGTGCTTGTGCAGCGTATATTAAAAAGGGAAATGAAATGATTGCGATTGCCATTGCCATTGCGGTTGTGCGCGGAGGGGGCATCGATATAAGTGTACACCAGGATTTTCCTGTTGGTCAGTGTTGACAGAGTTTGAGAGAAAAACGGAGGAAAGTTAATGAATATTTTGGAAAAATGTATGAAGTTTTTAACCTCATTTTAAAACAATTAAATCAATTAAAATGTGTTAAAGGAATTTAAAAATTATTAAAAAGGTTCCTAGAAGTATGGTTTTAATGAATTTCATAACCTTCTTTTGGTGATAATTTCAAAGATTTAATGTCTTAAAATATTTTAAAGATATTTTTGTGCAGTATAAAAAGTAAATAAGTAACTTAGAATTACCTTAAAAGGTTTACAAATATTTATAACAAATATAAAACCGTTCTCAGATTTCCCAAATTTATTTTAAATTTAAAATGAGACCAGCTTAAAAATCTCTAAAGTTCCAACACTTGCTCCAACTCTGCCAAAGGACTAGATGATGACTCCAGACTCCCGACTCCCGGCTCCAGCTCCAACTCCAGACCAGGCCAAAACGGAACTCGACCAGAAGCAATTGGCACAATGGCCGCAGAAGCATCAGCCAACAGCCGCCGAACGAGCATTCAGCTCGAATCGTATCGAATCGAATGGGAATCGCTCGGAATCGAACGGAACGGATCCGCATCGAAAAGTGAAGTCCCGCGCCAGTTGGGCAAACATTGAGAGGCTATCGATGGAGGCTATTGCTATTTGAGAAAACCGAGAGCAAACAGGAATCCGATATAAAAGTAATTGCTGCCTACAAGCCGACCGCCAAATAAGAAGAGAGCTTTTGCCCGGCCTAGATGCGATATGAATGTGTTTTGGACTGATTTCGATTTGGCGGATGGAGAGGCGATTAAATGAGGCCCATGGAAAAGTACTTCGGCAAGTCGGGTGAGAATGGATGAGGTGGAAAAAAAAGTTTAATGGCTTTGCAATGAATTTAGAATTCAGGGGTATTTCATTTGAAAAGGTTTTCGGGGAAAATCACAATTTAATTAAATGGGAATTTAATAAGGTTTTATTTATTTTTAAATAGAAATATACTAGAGTGTTAAAGAAATTAATAGACTTTTTAAGAGTCTATAAATATTAAATATATTTTTTAGGAACGAAATTTACATTTATAAGCAATTTTCTAAGGTTTTAAGAACCCATATCATTTTTTAATCACTTTCTGTCTTTTTTAAATCCCAAAAAAGTAAAGTTAGTTTTCTTTACATTTCCATAGAATTAACAAATTTAAAGTTCTTTTCTTTTTAAATTTCATATATCTCTTTGCTCCTTCTTCCTGGCAATTAATTTTCCTGCCTATCATTCCTTTGGGACATATTTCATAGGACTCTTAATCAAACTTCAGCCTTTCGCATACTCAGCTGCATTTTCTTTTGACTTATTGAGTCACATGTAACTGGTTGGCATGTCCTCAGGACTACCAGGACTGCCAGGACTACCTGGTTAACTTTTTTTTCTTGCCATAGTTTGCTGGCAGTTTTTAAGTAGAGCTTGAGTATGGGGTCCAAAAACTTCATACTCCGTTGCATGCTTTTGCACCGAAAATAACGCAAATTGGCAATTCCACTTTTTGCCACTTCTGATGCTTTTTTGATGAGTACACAGAGAAGAAAAATTATAGCATTATATAGCAAATTATAGTTTGTTCTAGGAAGGAAACTTGAGAAAATGAAATATATATTCAACAACTTCCTATTATTATTTATAATCTGGCTAATTTCTAGATTAATCTTTAACTTAAATTAAAATTTTTATTTGCCTTTTAAACCGTTTAAATTCCTTTGAACTGCACAATAACAATTATGTATTTTTTTCTCCATGTACGTGCCAACGTAACCCCCTACGTTATGCATAAAGAAAGCCAAATTCCTTTGAACTTGGAACATTTTTGTCCCTTTACCTTCCTTTTTTTTTTTTGACGCTCTGCCTTTCGGCTTAGATGACTCCTCGTGACGAGGGGCAGCACTTAAAGTTCCCACACGTTTGTGTGGGTATTAAATCTGTTCAAATAACCGCACACATAACAGAGGGAATGGTAGAGAGTGTGGGGTGTCGAAGGGGAACAGGTAAAGGTAATACTTACATATAGATATTCCGCCCGAATCCGACGACAGCGCCTTGTCGAACTCCCGATGCTGATAAATCTTTGAACTCAGCCGCAAACACGTAGAAGCATTCGGTGGTTACGGCAACAATTTTTTCCTCACTTTCTCGTTGTCATAAAATGAAAATGTCCTCCACGTCGTCACATTTTCTGGGTGGCAAAAGAGCAAAAAAAAAGTAAAGTAAGATGATGAAAATCGAGGGTGTGAGGCGTTGGGAGGGCGTGGCTTTTGGATATGTGCGTGTTGCCGATAACACTTAAAGCGCACTGCAGATTTCTCCGTACTTATAACGAGGCGAGATGGCACCCCACTCCACTAAGCTGTTCCCCATGTTGTTCTTTTAATGGGGGTATGGGGACCCCCGACATCTCCATCCTCCATCCTCCATCTCCATCTGGGGTTGCCTTGCCATGTGCAGCATTTATGAGTAATGAACTTCTCGCCGGAAAATGCCAGGCCACACCGCAAGGTGAACGGCTAGCTTCCAGTTCCCAGCCACCAGTTTTCCAACTCAACTCCCGTCACCCAAGAAGGAAGTCCTCCGAGGGGTAAATTGTGGAATTCCTCGTGGCGACCTTTTTGGGTGTCGACTGCAGGCGACGTCGCCCTTCCGTTTATACACTTGGGGAAAAATATTTTCAATACAAAATAATGTAAGAAACTTAGTTAAGTAATTTTTGTTTAATTATAAGCATTTTTAGCTTTTTATTTAATTTTCTTAAATATATTTTATATATTTTTCAAACCAAATCCTTAATATTTGTAATTAAATCCCAGATATAAATCTTAAAAGCCTTCTTGTGGTTTCTTTCCATAAGTTATTTTTGAATTGTATTTTTCTTAAATTTATTTAATCAAAAATTTTCTCTCTGTGCTTTAGAGGTGAGGGCGTCCAGGCTCCTGCTGAAAAGTAACAAACTGTGTCAGCTCGACTGGCATTCACAAGACGTGACTGTATGACCTCCTCCGACCTGAGACCCCTCCTTCGCCCCTGATCCTTTTCCCCCCACTCCATACACCCTTCAATCCCAGTGTGTGTGAGTGTGTGTGACATCAAAACGACAATCGCGTGTGAAGCCAAAAAAAATTTAATTTATATTTTGACATAAAAATTATAGCAATAAGCGGGGCAGCAGCAGCAGCAGCCGCACCCAAGCTCCAAGAGCTGTAAAAGATTCGCGCTGGAAAGATAAGAAATTTTACGCCAGTAAACGAGTTTGCTCGTCGAGCGTTTTGTTTGCTCTCAGGATGCCGTTGGCGACATTCGTCTGATTAACGCGAAATTGATTAAGTGACACGGCCAAAACGATGGCCAAGAGGGGTCGTAAAAGCGCAGCAGCCACGGCGAGAGGCGAGAGTTTTCCCAGCCAAATGATGAATCTGTTTCTGACTCGCTGAGAAAAATGTAATTTAAGCTGATGGTGTGGAGCGGTGCGGGTGCAAAAGATTTTGGCTTTCAGAGAAAGATTAAGACATGGCCATGGGACTCGGAGTTGTTCTTTAAAAAACAGTATTTTTTAGGTACAGAGATTTATTTTTAATTAATTGCAGGGGAATATATTTGGAAAAGAAAATGCTGTAAAAATGTTTAAAAATTAAAAATCTTAATGTTATGAAATATAAAGTTGAGATTCAAGTTTTTAGATTATGAAATAGATAAATTTTCTATTTATAAAAGCTTATACTTAATTTGTTTTTAAAATTCTTTATATTCTATATAATAACCCAACTTGTTCAATTAATAAAATTCTTTCTCATTCCCTTCACTTTTTCTCTAAGAATTTTCCTTCTCTCTCCTCCTTTTTCTACTTTTCGTCTTAAATTCACTTTATTGAAACATTTCCGTTATAGTTTCCGTTTGATTTCGCGACGAAAAAAAAAGTCTTAATAAACTATTTAACATTTGACACTTGTCATGGCAACTTCCGTTGTCTCCGCCGCTGGGTTTCTTATACGTTTTTTCCTCTTTTGTTGTTTGCAGACTATTGAGACTTCAAATTGTTGTTGCCGTTGTTCATTTTTCGCATTTTTTTGTTGCCTTTTTATTTTGTAGCGTCTTGGCACTAAATACGCTCGGGAAATTATACAATACATTCTCAATCAAACGCTCGCTCAATGCAGCGAAAATACTTCTAAGTATCCTCTATCGAAAGTGCACTGATAAAAAAATTTTGTTAAAATTGTTATTAAAGGGAAAAATGTTTTAAGAAGGTAAAAGTAATTTAAATATTTTTTATTTACATTTTGAGATGGAAAATCTTAGGTAGTTGATACAAAAATCACTCCAAATATGTGTGAATAATATTTAAAATCATAATTATGTTTTAAAAAATACAAAAATAATGTCTTGTACTAAATTTTGTATTACAAACTCGAATATTATTTTCAAAACTTAGACCTCTTTTAGTGTATACTGCTGCAGTGCAGTAAGCCATCTTACATCACCCCCAAACCCTCGTTGACTGGCTGCTTTGGCTGGTTTTGGCCGTCTGGGGAAATTTGCCATTTTCTGCACAATAAGATTTACTTGTCTAGCTCGTGCTCTTGGCTGCTTTTGTGGCTGCTGCTGCTGTTGCAGCAGTTGTTGCTGCTACTGATGCTGCTGTTGCTGCTGCTGTTGCGGCTGCTGCATTAAAAACTTTGACAGCTCATTTACTCGTTGTTCGAACTTGAATCTGCCACGTTTTTCTGTCCTTTTTTTTCCCAATGCCGTGCCGTTTCCTTTCATTCCCTGCAAGTTATGTTCAGGTTTAGAGCTTATATAACTGTCCTTGGTTTGTTTTGCCATTCAGGCGAAAGGATTTTCGGTCGTTGAAATTGCTTAGTGGTTATTCGCTCGTAAGTGCCGGAATAATGAAATCCGCTGTATTATCCGCAACATAAGTTCTGCTGTTGAAATCTATTTTGCTGCACATTTCTTGGGGCGATAAGTCGCAGACGTGGCAAATGACGCTATTGCTGATATCCCATTGGAAAGCCAGGCCACATTGCACACTGCACAAATTGATATGCTGGCTTCGAGGTCCATTGCTTTCGAGGAGAACTTCGGCCCGGGTAAGGGGATTAGCTAAGCTGCTTGGCGAAGGAGGATGAGCTTGAGTGTTGGCACTTGACAGAGAGAGAATCCTGAAAGAGCCCCAGGGAAGTTTGGAATTAGCTGATGATCACGATTGGGGGAGTGAGATGAGAAGGCATTTTGCATTGTGGAACTACTGGTAAGTTAATCAATTATATGAGTTAAATGATTGATTAATGGAAATTAGAGATAAATAGATAGTAAAGGAGGAAAGACTGATTGCATAAAATGAATACAAAATATTAAAAGGAGTCCTTAATTAAATTCTCAAGATTTTGTCACCTTTCTACACATTTATATATATTTTTTAATTTTATTTGACGTTAGAATTGTTTCTCAATTCAAATTTTATACATCTTTTCAATTTCCTTTAAATTTAAACTTTCTTAAAACTCGCCTAGTGTCTTTTTGTTTTCAGTTTTTTTGAAATATATCTCTGGTCTCGAATTGATCAACTCAATTTGCAGATGTCGCCTGCTGTAATATTGAAAAATTACCCTTGCTGCCTTCTTGCTGCCGCTTTAACTGAAAATACATACAAAACAGATATATTACGCATACGCAGTGTGGCTTTTGCACATCCATCTCCATTAGCGCATACAAAGTTCGCCACTAGCGGGAATGTCTTGTCCTTTGCCATCGTTTCAATTTTGTTCAATGTCAAATCACTTGAAAAAATATCTTTAAAATTAAGAGCACAAGAAAAGTTACAAGAGGAAGAGGGAAATATTTTAAACAATATTATTCAGTTCAAAATAAATTTAATTTAATTTAATTTTGTATAGAATTAGTATAAATTCAAAACGTATAAATGTTTAACTTTTTCTTAAGGTACCCCTACATTTCTTCAAGTGCACTTGTTGCCAGCGGATCTTTTCTTAAAACCGTTTGCTGTTAAATTCAATTTCAATGCTCGTTTGTTTCCATGCGTTTCGCTGCAAGGACTTTTGGGGGGGCCTGGTGCTCCTTGCTTTATTCCTTGCGGTGGCGCAAAAGTTTTGGTGTAAGTGGCCAACAAGCCCCACCGAAAAACTCCACCCACCCCCAAGCTACTGCTGCTGCTGCTGTTGTTCTTGGCCCTGGCTCTTTGGTCTCTGGGCTGGTCGTGCATGAGAATGCAGCAAACGGCTTTTTTATTGTTGGCCATTTTGGCCATAGCGACGCCAATTTTGAAAGAGCCCAAATTGCCGCATCGAGCCAACCAACAGAACAGAAAGCAGTAGCAACTGTTGCGGTTTCGCTTTTCATATATGGGAGTTGCTGCGTCTGCTGCTGCTGGTGCGGAGTTTTTAGTGCTCCCTCTTGAAATTGCCCGCTTAAATGTGGGCGGCGATTACCAGCAGCCAAAAATAGCAAAAAAGAAAGAAAAAGCTAATTCTATTTTGCGGCTGCATTAACGTTGAAAATGTTCGCTTATTTTTTTGTAAATTTATACGAGCATTATACGATCAGCACTCGTTGTGCTGGCCTGGCCTGGCCTTTCCTCCCATCCCCCCTCAGCTTTGTGGCTGTCACATTTGGCAATTTCCATTATTTTATGTCCTCCTCATCTCCTTTTTCTTTATCGCTCATCCTTGAAGCCAAAGTAAATTTTATACGCCACTTTTCGCGGCTAAACAAAAATTAAATAAAATTTAGCGGTCTTCTTTGGTCGCCCCCAAAAAGCCACCACGCAGCCGCCAAGCAGTCATCCATCCAAGGATCTGAGAGCCCAGGATACGGGACTCAGGACCCCCGACCGGCGACCTGCGACCCCCAGGAACTGCGGAAAATCGCTGGCCCTTCGGTCTGGTCTCTCTGTTTATGGTCTGTCTAACGATTCCCGTCCAAGTTGGCTGGCGTTGATTAGCCTCTGTGCTGAAGCCTGAATTAGGGCCAAAGACAAAAACGTGCCCCAAAAGCGAAACTTGAAGCCAAAGGCGTCGCAGCTGGTACAGTGGGGTAAGTAAATGATTTGTGGGGGCACTTGAAATATTTTAATTTTTAATTAGGTAGGGAAAAAATAAAATATACGATAATATTTATTGTTATTTATACAATTTAAGGTGTATTTATACATATTTTTAGTTTAACAAACGGGGTTTTAACTTTCTAGAAATAACTGCAGAAATATATTTTTGTAATCTGTATTTTGCTATTATTATTTTTGGGAGCTACTACTATCTTAAGTATTATTTAAAATTTAAGGTCAACATTAAATATTGAATTTTTAAAGTAATTTGTAATATAACATCCCTTTTTAAGTCTTCCTAAAGTTTTCCTGCAGCTCTTCAAAAACCCCTTAATAATAGGTATATTTAAAAAGCGAATAAATTTCCAAACTTAATGTGTTTCGCATTAACAAAGAAGTGTTCACGAAAATTCGTTCATAACTCTAGGGAATTGCTTTCCCATTTTCTGCCACTGTGGCTGGGGGTTTTTTGCGCCGGACTTATTTCCACTGTCGCAGACGGAACCACATGGTGACGACTGTGACGTACTGACGCACGACGGACGGACGGACACTGACGGCTGGTCTCATCAGGATATATGGAGGGGAAAACTGGAGCGCGGAGAGAGTACTGAGCAACATGCAAATGAGGCTGTCCCGTAGTTGGTTTTCCGCTTGGACGCTTCGCTGGCTTCGCTGCTTAGCCATTTTCCCTCGCACACCCCCAGCCCCCTCCAGCTAGCCTTCAGGATTCCAAACAGCCAAACAGCCGACAGCCTTCGTTGCCTGCGTTCTTGTTGTCATTGTCGTTTTTATGGACGCAGTTGTTAATAGAAAATGAGCTGAACGCTGCGGCCAGCCATCTTGGCCGAATCATAAAGGCAAAGCCTGGCCCGAAAAGAAAAAAAAAACCGAAATGTTTTTATTGATGTAATTTGCATAAATTTACACTTGCCTCGCAATCTGTCAAAATATTTCACTTCCAGTGCCTCCGCCTGCGAGCTTAGAACTCTTCGTCCTGCCGGGGGCCGCCTTTTTAATCGTCGCTGGAAAAGCTTTTGTGGCCACGGCCATCATTAAAATGGACTTAATTAAAAGCACAATGCAGCTGGCAAGTGGAGCACGTTGCGTATACGCAACGTTTGCCAAATGCGCTTAATTACGTCATTAGCAAAGTCAATAGAATTAGTTCTGTTGTCATTGTTGTTGCCCCACCAGCACAGCACAGGTTGAACATTTGAAAATTGCAGCAGAGATATATAAATGTGTGTATTGTTAGTGTGTATTGTCTGTGTGAAGTGTGTGTGTGTGTATGTGTGTGTTTGGGAAAAGTAGGGAATTGCCTGACATTTAATATCGCACTTAAATCAAAATTAAATTGTTTAAGCACCGCTGCAGCTGGAAAAATGCACGGATGTAAAGTCGTTGCCATCAAAATGCTGCAGCTGTGCAACCGCTGCATTTCCCCCCTTTCTTTCCCGGGGTTTTCCTCCCTTTTTCCCCGGCCTTTCCCCCCAACTGACAATAACAATAGAAACTGAAGTGGCAAAACAATAACTGGCGCGTCGCGTCGGGATTTTCCGGGCATCAACGAGACCGCACTCGTTCACACACCCGCACATACACAAAATGCACAAATACCCACAAACACAAATACACACACACACACAACAGCGGCTGCTAAAATATGATTCCAACTTATGGGCGGCAAGTCTGGCCTGTTGCGAATGATATGTTTACCTAGAAATCAATAAGTATACATAAATTTTAATAATTTTTTTATTTAAAAATATTGATTTATAACTAAAATTAATTTTAGAAAGTTTTAATAAATTAAATGTAATTGAATAAAAAGGAGAAAGAGAAAACCTTTCTTCTAAACTAAAGTTACCAATTTAACTTAAAGAACAAAACTATAAAAATACTTCTTTAAATAGGTAAATAAATATTTTATTAAATTTTTTAGGCTTTAAAATAAGTACAAATATTTAAATGAAAATTTAATTATATTATATATTTTTTTAAAAATTTTATTATATAAGAGATTGCAACCTTTTATAAAATTTGAAAGATTTCATTAAGAAATTCGTCAATTATTTTTACAAAAATATTCTGTTAAAATATATTTAAGCGTATTATTATTTGAAAAATTGGTTTTTCCTAATTATTTTTAATTATTATATATATTTTTTTTTAATTTTAAAATTTACTTTGCTTAAAGAACATCTCAAGCGAACCTATCTGCTTCGCTGTCCTTTTGTCTATATAGGCGTACATTACCATTTCCATTTTGCAGTCCCGTTGCATTTTTTCTGTATTTTTTCATTTTCATCTTCTTTGGGGATTTGTTTTTCCTCTTTTTTTTGGGGTTTTTCCCGCAGACCTCTTGACAAACTGCAGACATGGCCAATGTGCAATTCGCATCAACATCCGCATCCGCACCGTGGACCCCATAACTGCGCATCGTGGAATTCCATTTAAAGCAATTTTGAACGCTTTGCACCTTGTGTTGCGAAACGCAATTGCATTTAAATTGGCCGCTAATCAAAGCGCTGCCCAGCCGTGTGTCTTGTCATTTGCATTTTTCAGCCCACAGTGCGGCGACGGCGTTGATGAGGATGATAATGGTGGCCGGTGATTCCGACGATTCCATTCCAGGCCTTGCCATTGTCGGGGCCTTTGCATTGTCCGCCTTTGGTTCTGTTTTGGACCACGAGCCCTGAGTCCTGTGTCCCTGGGACTTCTCTCCTCTGTACTCTGGACACAGGAGACACAGGACGAGAGCCTGGCCGTTGTCTGGCCGCAAATCGATGCGCAAATTTTTACAACGCGTTGCGGTTTAGCAGTCGCTGCCTGGGTTTGTCAACCGGAATGTATAGTTGCAGGTTATGGGTACATCAGCTAAGGGATAAAGATATAAATTATAAAAATTTATTAAGAAAAGAAAATATATATACTACATTTTAAACATACCTTAAATAAGTAAAAACCAGTCGAAATTATACAAACTAAACATCTTTTTTTCGTATTTAAATCCTTAAATCTCATGGGAAAACAAATTTTTACATATTTTATCCGCATTTTTTGTAAATTGCCTTTTTTAGTGTGTTTAATTTCTCGTTTTGTACATAAATTCCCTACAATGTTTCCTTCTTTCTTTTACTTTTTAATAAAAAATGTTTCCCTTGGTTGCTTTTTGTCTGGGATCGAGGGTCCACTGCTGCTGCTGCTGCTCCCGTTTGCTGCTGCTTGGGCATTCATTTTTAATTTTTATTAAAATATTTATGCAAATATTGAACATATGCCGGATTCGGTGACTGCCTGCTGTTTTCCCCCCAGCCCAGCAGGTGCTTTAATATTGAAATTTCATCTGGCGTGCAAAAATCAAAAGCTATTTAATTAGTTGAAAGTGTGATACTCCCCAGCTCCACCTCCCCTGAATCGGAGGGGTATGACGGCAGCCTCCATCGACACTTGACTGTTAATTAATGCATGAGCTTCGCTCCACGATGGCAGACGACAGTCGATCCCAGTTGTCCAGCTGTCTGTCCTTCACTTTTAGCTGGGGAAAGAAGATGATAATATCGTACGTATCGAGCGTACTTTATCGAAAATATATCGAAAAAATATATAAAATATATTTCTGGTATATAAATTTAAATTTTGTATTAAGAAAAGATAGCAAAACTGTTTTTGTTTAATGCATTAACTAATATTGCTCGATGGTATTTTTCTTTAAAAAATTGTTCTATTATTTTTAATTTCGATTATCGATTTTTTTTTCTTATTTTTCATCGACTATTTTGCCATCTCTAGCTCCTACCGTCGCTGCTGCATGCGCAATTAATTTCATATAAGTTTATTGTCGCCTCTCAACTGCACCCCAACCCAACCTTAACCCTTATACATATATTTTAACCCCCACTCGCCAAATGCAATTGCGGCAGAGCAGGAAGATTTAACAGGGCTGGAATGGCTACTGCTGGGTGGAGAGGAGGTAACAAATGGACTTAATTACGTGCGCGGAAATCAAGCATTTTCTACAAATTTACGCTCTGCCACGCCCATGACCGGTTGCACAACCAACCTCCATCCGCCACACCCCTTGACTGCGGTTTACAATTCTCTTTTCTCGCCATTTCACCATTTCGGTTTGTTTGTATTTCAAATTAATCATACGCCCCGTTCGACGCAGCTGACGAGCATCGAGCGAGCGTTAAATGCAGGAAAAATAAATCCGATCGGTTCTCTGATTGATTTTCGTGAAATATTTTCAAATATTTTTTAGGTTAAGTTAAACATTTAAATTTAAAGATAAGTTTGAATATTTAAAGCCTTATTGCCTTAAAAACGGTTTAAAATTAAATTTATGTCAATACTGTATTAAGAAAGTATTTTATTTTTCAGTTTCTATAACTTGAAACTTTAATTTAAGCCTGAAAGTAATATTTACCAAGCAAACTCTATAGATATTGATTTTTGGAACACATTTCCCTATTAATTCAGCCTCTCACTTGACCCGTCATAGAGGCCTCTGGTAGCCACTTCTCTTTCCCGTGTCGCTCTTTACGTGTGTGTAGAGTTGTAAATGATCCAGACAACTGCCAATTTGCGCATCAATTGTTGAATAAAACATGATAATCATAATAAACCAGAGCGGTGGACAGAGGAGGTGCGTCTCGTGCAAATAAAAAACACACGCATACATACTATATATACACATACTATATATATACATATAAAATAAATAAATTGCGAGAAAAATAAAATAGTAGTCGACGGCAGTGGTGGTCTATGGTCCCCACCGAGTCCAGTCATCATGCATAAATGAAATGCGAATCAAAGCGATACCCAATTGAAATGGTCAATGACCAAAGCCAATCTAGGATGAGGTTGGTTTGGTCTGTGTATAAAATTAAAGGAATGGTAGGGGGGCCCGTGTCCTGTGCAAATAAATAAATGTAATTGAAGGCAATTATTGATGTTCGTAGCTGGAATTAAAGCCTGGGTCCTGTGATGAGGGCGGTGAATAGCAAAGTGTTAAAGTATTATAGGTTTGGCGCCTAATTTGGGGTTTACAATGAATTAAGGAAGTTAAGGGTGAAGTTTGATAAATGTTTTGGAAATTGAAGTATACATTTATCTATTTAGAATGTTATTTTATTTTTATTTTAATGTTTAAAGTTCGTATTGTATTATTTTATTCAAAATTCTAAATATTTGAATGCCTAAAAGCATTTTAAAATTAACAAAAATCTCTTCTACATAACAGTATTCCAAAATGTTTGGTTTTATTCAATTATTTTCTATTTATTTTATTAAATATCCAATTTTATTTACTCTAAAAATCATAGTTGAACATAAGCACAACATTTATAATCAATAAATACTTTCTTTTATTGCTTTCTCCCGCCTACATTTCAATAAAAATCGACGCGGAACACATTTTCATAAATAGCTGGAAAGTGATATGCCCTCAAGGCACACACACACATACTTACTAATACCACCACCAGACCCCCACACACACATACACGCGAGGCAAATGGCCATATCCCTTACCATAAACCTCTCACCTCCTCTCAACTTTCCCCTGCTCTCTGCATCTATAATTTGAAAAGCAAACTCATAAATATTCAAAAAAGAAAAAGGCGGCACCGTCCATCGTCGCATTATTGTTGTATGTTGTATGTGTGTGTGAGGTGGTATCTATGTGTGTTTTATATGATTCACCCACAACAAGCAGGGACATGGGGGGCGGGAAAAGCAGTCACGCCCAGCCGAAAATGCGATTTTCTTTTTAATACAAGTAGAAGATTCGAAAAAGAAGGGAAAGCAAAGGAGACTTCATGCACTGAAATATATTTAATATATAATTTTAAGAATTAGTAAAAATTTGGTAAATATTTAAGCTATTAAAAAAGTTAGTTGTATGTATTTCAAGCCACTATAAGGTTTATTTTATATTTTCTATGTCGAAAGTAAATCTTGTTTTATATTAAAATGTTTTTTATTAATCTAGAAAAATAAATTAATTTTCAAAACAAAAGATTATCTTAATTAAATATGCTCCTAAAATTATAATAATTTGTTCCAGTGTCTCAAAGATGATGAGAATCATTGTCTGTAGGAGTGTGCGTGTCTGGGTGAGTGAGTGTTTATGTGTGTGCTTGGCTTTTTGAAAAGTCCGAACCATAAAATTGAATAAACCGCATTGAAGCACATTATTTTTTATTAACTGCAGGGTAACCCTCTTCTGAGCGAGGAGCGGGCCCTATACCCAAGTCCCAAGCAGGTTGTCCTTACGGTCATAGCCTTTGATCCCCTGCCCCTTTCCCCAGTTCGCCCAATGTCCTGGCACTCTGTCATGTCCTGTGCTTTTGACCGACGTTTGTCAAATAGTCTTTTGCAATTTACACACTCAAAAACTTTTGTGCGACAGAGGCGGCCAATGGGTTACGTTGCGAGATTCCCATTTTTGGGGGTTACCAATAGCGATGGCACAATGGTGGAAGTATCTGCATTGTGACAAGAAAAGGTCAAGGAGAGGAGATGAGACTGGAGTATATACTCTTTCAGATACAGATATAAAAGCTTAAGATAAAATAAAAAATTTAAATATAAATTAAAAGGAAAATCTATACATTTAAATATATTTGAGCTTTTATATATTTATTTTTTATTTAAATTATTAAATAAATAACTTATCTTGGCTTAGATACAAACTCCTCTCAAAAATCTAGTTTAAACTACTTACCAAATATATATTTTTTTCTTTATAAAAAATATACAAAAATTCCCTTCGTGCTCCCTTGTCTCCCAAATGTCCTGTCACGCTGTCATCTCTCCGTTGCGGTGCCCATTTTTGAGGATATATCAGCATTGGGTGCAACGTTTGTTGGTTATGGCCCCAGACCTAGGGCCATTGTGTGTATCCGTGTGCGTCCTGGGCCGCTCTGTGTCTCTCCATGCACTTGCCTTTCAAGCACCTTATTTATAAGCACTTTTAATGGAGTTGGCTTACAGAAAAGCGTAAGAGCATGGGCATGCCAAGCCCCGGCAACATATTTCTTGTCCCGTCTCGTTGCCCCCCCGTTCTCTGTCGCCCAGACACTGGCCCCTGTGTGCGCTTCAAAATCTGATTACGATTTTTATATGACACTTTGATATGATTTATTTGGTCATTCAGCTTTTCAAAGGCAGGCCTCCAAGCCGAGGCATTGCCTTTAACCCCACACACTGGCCAAGCCACGCCTCGCCGAAAAGGGTGTCAATGGCTTTTGAAATATCTGCAGAGGATTTCATTTTTGTTTTTCCCAAAAAAAAAAAAAAAAAGAAAAAAAAAAGAAAACCAGTCGGAAAAAATCAAATTGCAAAAGGAGGCTTTGTTTTGGAAAGTAAAAGTTTGGATACTCTTACTAATTATTATTGTTTTATTTATTTTAAATTGAATATTAATAATCTAGCCCTAAGCAAATATAATTTTGTTTATTTATTAATAATAAATGTAAATGATATATAAATTTGTAATGGTTGGTATAATTTCAGGAACCCCTAGCTGATTTAACTCTTTAAAATATATAGTCCTTGTAAAAATAGATATACCCTTATTTAGGGTATTAGGAGAAATAATAAAAGGGATTCAGACTGAAGGACCAGCTTCCTACTTGTGCTTATGGCCGGATAATGTGAGGCTTCAGCCAAGTTATTTGCAACTGCTTGTTGTTGTTGTTGGTTCTCCCTAGGGGGTGGGGCCTGTTAAGGGGATCACTGGGCAGGGGTGTACAGGGTGTACGGGGTAGGTGGACCTCCTGTAATTGATGACCTTCGCGATACGTTGTCGTCATCCGTAGATCCTTTTTTTTGGCTCTTGCCTCTGGCTCCTTTTCGCTTGTTGGCTGTTATTTTTATGGCAGGGCACTAAAAATTTTCTTTTTTAAATTGAATTTAATGAAAGGCGTGAGCAAAGAGAGAGTAGAAAAGTTGAGGGTAGGGGAAAAGCGCCCACGGGACGCGCCATATTCAAATGGCATTTTCAAATAAATATGGTCTTGGTGGCCAACCAAAAAAAAAGGGATTCCCTTAATCGTTTTCCATAAAGATTCGCCTATAAATAGAAGAAAATAAATTTACTTTTACGATATTTGTGTTATTGAAATATTGGTATAAACTTATAGAAAACGATCAGAAAAATATGTTCGTCTTAGGGGTCATATTTACGACTTGAACTCTGGAGAAAATAAATATAAATACTTGAAATGTTTAGAATTAAGTTAATATTCCAACCTAAATATAAACTATACTGTTTAGATTTATTTAAAATATTTTAAAATTGAGAAATATGATTGTTTTGTAGAATTTGCAAACCAGAACACCCTGGCAACCTCACAACCTTGCCGCAATAAATTCTATTGTGTGTACGAGCAATGAGAAAAACGAAGTAAATAAATGAAAATAAATAAAAAATAAATCGCTCGATGCAAAGTCCAAGTGCTTATCCTGGCCATTTTTATGGGCCCGTTTCAAACTTTGTTTGTTGCCGGGCCATATATATTTTTATTGCATAAAAAGATTTGGTCTCTTTGCCGCCGCTGTTGGCCGCTTTAATGCCCTTCCTGTCTCTGTCCTGCATCGTTATAATAATTATTGCAGGTATTAAGTCAAGTAGCCGCAAAGAGCTCTCGTTACCTCCCCCCGGCTAACCCAAACCCGTCCTTCGGAATGTGGCCCCTGTCCCCAGGACCCTTTTTTTTCTGCAGCTTGTGGTCACTTTTCCATTGCCCTTTTTTTTCGCCAGGCTTTGCATAACAATAATTTTACTGTCGCTCTTTACTACAGTCAAGCTTTCAAAATGTGACATTTATGATGCCAAAAATGTATTTATTTTTGGGATGAAAATAGTTAAGAATATATAACATAATAAGGCTTTTGTTTACTACTAGAGTTAAGCCTAGTATAGCCTTTTATAAATAATATGTTAAATAAATAAATATAGAAAATATAAAATAGAAAATATAGTAATTAAAGCAAAGGTTATTGATTTTACAAAAAATGTTTAAAGAATATTAGCCGCTTTTTTTTCATAAAAAACGTTTTTAAGATTCAAATAATTCTTATAGGTCAAATTTTCTAATGAAATGATAGTATTAGTTACCTAATAAATTGCTTCTTCTAGAAGTTCCACTGTACTTTTACGAATCTATATATATAAAAAAGGAAACCGCAGCGATTTTCGCGCAACGCGGTTTTTTGTGGCGCACGTTCATCTCATGGGTAGGTTCGGGGGTCAGGCCAAACTAAATTGTGTTTAATTAATTTTTTGTTGCATAATTCGGTAGATTTTAGTTTTACGCTGCTGCAAAATAGTAAAAATACCAAAATAGTTTGTGGTTGTTGTTACGGCACTAGCTGCCATCATTGAAAACAACAAACTTGCCACCGCACACGTGGAACCATTAACAGTTAGTTGGAATAGTTTTCTAACGGAGGTAGCTACTAAAGTTTGTTGGAAAATATATTTTAATTCTTAATTCAATTTTTTTTCTTTATTTTTAATATATTTATATTTATTAAAATAGTTTTCTAGATTAATAAATAAATTATAACCTTAAATCTCTCCATTCAACCCTCGTTAGAAACTTTTATTCATTTCAATGCCTACCAAAATGTAAAGAATTTTTGGCTGACTGAAAACTTTACCTCGTCTAGCAATTCTGTGAGTTTTCTTTAATAAAATTCTAGTCCGACTTCTTGGTTTTTCATTCGTACTGTGGCCATGTGACACAGACAGATACAGCGACACAGATACAGATACAGATACAGATACAGATACAGATACAGATACACACAAATGCAGACAAATATCTTGCAATGTTGGCGGCTGCAGACTGTCATTTGTTTACTTGTGTAAACTTTAATTAAATTCCAAAAAGACGACGACAGCAACAGCAACTGATGGCAGCCGCAGCTGCTGCAGCAGCAACCCCATTTCCCCTCCCTTACACACCAAAGTGTTGCTACTGCAGAATTTTAGGCGCACATTGCATTGCAATTCAGTCTGCCAATTGCCATAATTATGAGCATACAGAGAAAGAAAAATTCATAGAAATTGGGTCAGGTAAAAAGGGTTGCTAAAATAGCAAAGATTTTATTATAATTCTAATAAATTTTATTTCGAAAGATACAAAGGTGGCACATGATTTTTATTTAAAAATATTCAAAGGAGTTTATACCACAGTTTTTATACCCTTGCAGGGTATTATAATTTCAGTCAGAAGTTTACAACGCAGTGAAGGAGACGTTTCCGACCCTATAAAGTATATATATTCTTGATCAGCATCAACAGGGGAATCTTTCTAGATATGTTAGGAAGAAATCGATTTTTTGGCCATTTCTCCAAAATTTTATAAGGGGTTACATCATTAAAATTTTTGATTTTGATAAAAAATTGAATTTTCAAAATTTTTAAATAAAGTATGCAGATTTATTAACTGTAGAAAATCTTGCAAGGAACAGTTTTCCGATTTAAAATTAATGCTCTTTTGGCCGAGTTATGATATTTTTAATTTTAAAAAAATCAATAAGTTTTTTAATATAAAAAATCCGATTTTATAATACAAAATAATATTTTTCTAAGTCAAGGAATCATTTCCGACCCCATAAACCATATATATTCTTGATCAGCATTAACATGCGAATCTTTCTAGACATGTCCGGAAGAAATCGATTTTTTGGCCATTTTTGCGAAATTTGATAAGGGGTAACATCATTAAAATGAGCAAAAATGGCCAAAAATTGTGATTTCTTAAAAAACTGCTTTCCGAATCGAAACTAATGCATTTTTGGCTTAGTTATGATATATTTTAATTGTTACCTGCAAGGGTATACAAACTTTGGCTGGCCAAAGTTAGCTTTCTTTCTTGTTTTAAATTTTTTTTACTTAATTAGTAAATAGTCTTCCTGTCTCTTAAGCTAATTAAATAATACTATCCAATATGTTAATATTACTTGTAGGTTTTCTAAATAATACGTAATATAACATTGATTCAGAATATGTGACTTTTGTTTCATGATTATTTTTATCAGTGCATTCACTTCGAAAATGCAGTAACTGCAATTGCAGAATCCCAGTCAAAGTGGCAACATCTGGTACTCCCGACAAACAGGGTCCAAAGTATTAGAACAATTGTCGATGGCAATGCATGCAAATTGTCCACTTCCCTGTGCGAAAGTCATGTGAAAATTGAATGTAATGATACTGGAATTAATAAATAATGAAAAGAGGTTTAAGAAAATTAGCTAAAAAGTGGTAGACATTAAAATAAGATTGAAGAATAAACTTTAAAAATGTATAGAGTTAAACATTTCTAAAAAAAAGGAATGAGTTAAATTCTGTGGCTTTTCTCAAAGGTTAAAACTATGCTTAGTTTAATGCTAAGAGCCCTTTATAAACAAAAAAGCGATCATAAAAAAATTATATTTTTAAATTATATTTCAATTAGCTGAAGTTAAAATCATTATCCACACCTAATGCAATTGGTTCCACTAAAAACTAAATAAAAAAGACGCTTTGGTTGGGGAATTATTTAGACCTCCATTGTAAACCAACATGTGGAAACTGGAAATCTTCGCTCTCCTTGGACTGCTGATCTTCATCAGTCCTTGCTGGATGTCTCCTCCAATTCGTGACTGCACTGCTAATGGAACTCAGACCAGCTGCCCCTCCAATTGTCCAGAAACTTGTGAATTTAATGGTGTTGGTATCTGTGATAGATCTTGCGGAGGTCCTTGTGTATGCAAGCCAGGATATGTAATTGACCAGAGGATTCCTGCTTGTGTTTTGCGATCTGATTGCCCAAAAGATCTGGTTCAAGCAGAAGGAGCAACTGTAGTTCGGAATTTCAATTGCTTCTCTAAGAGTCCCTGCAATTGATTTACAAGAAGATCATGAAGATCAATTTAGAGACTCGAGAATAAAAGTATTTGACATTTGCATTCGCTAACGTTAAATTCATTAAACACACCTTCGATGCTGAAATCTTTATCCACACTTAATGCAATAGTTTCCACTTAAAACTTAATAAAAAGATGCTTAGATTCGAGAATTATTTAGACCTTCATACAATTTTAATAAACCAACATGTGGAAACTGGATATCTTTGCTCTTCTTGGAGTCCTGATCTTCGTCAGTCCTTGTTGGATGTCTGCTCCAAAGAAAACATATGACTGCACTGTTAATGGAACTCAGTTCATGTGTCCAAGCATTTGTCCAGAAACTTGTGGATGGAGTGGTGGTGGCCTATGTGCTTGCAAAGGTCCTTGTGTATGTTTGCACGGATACGTAATTGACGAAAGGATTCCTGCTTGTGTTTTGCGATCTGATTGCCCAAAAAATGTTGTTCAAAAAAAAGGAACACTTTTAGTTGAGAATTTCAAATGCTTTGGTTTGAGTCCCTGCGATCAATAAATGAAATTTAGATTTTTTTCAATATATTTTTTGTAGATCAACTTTGAGACTTTGCAATAAACTAAGCGAGTGTGAAAGTATTTGACATTTGCATTAGTCAAGCTTATTATATTATTCTAAATAAAATAGAAAGCTGTCTTTGGTGAACTATTTAGACTTTCATAAACTTTTAAAAACTAAACATGTGGAAACCGGAAATCTACGCTCTCCTTGGACTCCTGATCTTCGTCAGTCCTTGTTGGATGTTTCTACCCGATGTGGACTGCACTGTTAATGGCACAGTGGTCTGGTGTCCAGGCGTTTGTCCAGAAACTTGTGAATTTAATGGTGTAGGTGCGTGCAATAGAATGTGTGGACATCCTTGTGCCTGTAAGAAAGGATATGTAATTGACGAAAGGATTCCGGCATGTGTTTTGCGATCTGATTGCCCTAAAGATGTGGTTCAAAAAAAAGGAACAACTCAAATTTCGAATTTTAACTGTTTTTCAGTAAGTCCCTGCGATTTTGAGGAAATTAAATAATGTTTATTTTAATAAACGTATTCTCTATAAAATATATATAAAAATTAAATGTTTGTTTAATATTTATTATTGTAATTTCTATTTGCTCTTTAGAAACTTTAAACACAATAAGCGAGAATAAAACAATTAGTTATTTGCAATAGCCAAGGTTAAATTCATTAAACACACTCCATGAAAATGGTTCCATTTTGGGTTGCTAGAAAACATTATTTAACAACATTTAAATTTGATTATATAATTCTAAGAAAGTAAGCAATGTCTGACGGTTATTTCTCTTGCTGTTTTTTTAAGTAAAATCTCTTCAAATCCTTTGCTAATTACAACCGTTAAGAATCTCAGCTGAATCATTCTCCGCTGAATAAAGCCTTTTTCTCAAATCCTTTTTTATACATTTTTTTTGCTGTAACTGTAGCACTAATAAAGTGTTTGGACAAAGGACAAAAAGTTTGCTTCCTGGCTAGACATAATTTTAGGGCTCTTTGCACTTTTAGGGGATGCCATTCACGCCCCCTGATAAAGGGAGCGGATGAAAATCCACAGGCAACCCTAAAAACCATGGTCCATTCCAACGAAAAATGTAATTTGTGCGAAAAAGACAAGGACAATGCCACAAAGATAGAGTAAGAGCTATGCAGGTGGAGCAAAAACTGTGTTGGTCTGTGTTGTCCACCAAACACTCACACTATGCCTCGAGGTCAGTTTTGTGCATAGTTCATTACGATTGAACTGCCACAAAGGTCCTTTGCCAGGGTCCTGTGACAGGGATGGCCACCTGAGCCAGAATGAGATAGCAAAGAGGGAAAAGAGAGAGGTACATATTTATTTTGATATTTTTTAAAACACTTTTTTAATTGGGTTTGGGAATGCATTATGTTCTGGTTTGTTAACCTGAAATGTGGTTTATTTAATTAAGATCTTTAAGGTTGACCTAGTGACTCAAAAATGCTTGAAAGCTTATCTTAATAGGTCTGGAAAAGTTGACTTCTGGAATAATAATACAAATTTATGTCTGTGCCAATTTATATTATCATTTTCTTAAATTTAAATATTCATTTATGAAAATTTTTAGATTAAATTAGGTGAAGATCTTGTAAGATGAAAGAACTAGGGAATACTAAAAGTTATTATTATTATTATTTATTTTTTTATAAGCATTTGGTTAACGTACAATCAAGGCATCATTTTATTTGAATATTTATTTAATTTAATTTAATATTTATTTGATTTTTAAACCAATACTTTGTTCCAAGTTTCTTTTATTCACTCTGTATTTTTGCCTCCGCCCCCTAAATCCAAAGCACACTGGCCTCTCTGTCAACCTGATTAGTTGGCTTGGCAAATGAGAAGCTGGCCAAAGCTGGCTTGGCCGCCCCTGTTGCTTCTATTCTGGCCATTGTGTCCGGCGACTTTTCTTTTGGGCCATAAAGTTTAAGCCAGCAAACGCTGGCTAAGGTCTACTGTGGGGATTCCACTTCCTGGCAGTCACAATGCCCAGTCTATATCCCCTGTGGACACCAGTATTGTGTATGTGTGTGCGTGTGTGCTTCCCCTTGTCTGTTGCTGGCGACCATTTTGACCGTTAAATGTTGACATTTGTGCATTTCATTGTGTATGACCTTTTCGGCGCACCACAACAACAACAGCTGCGGAAATGGAGCACTTGAAACTATTTTTGGTGAGTAATTTGGTGAAAATTTAAAAATATTTAAGATATTTCGATTAGTGTAAGGTATTAAAAGTAAGAAATATTAAGAAAGTTATAAGGTTTACTGTATATGAGGAGAAGGAACCTTAATTCAAGTTTAATTACTTAAAAACCCCTAATTTCCCTCAGTGATTTTAACAGTAGCTCAGCAGAGCAGTAGCAGTCACAGCTGAAGAAGACGCACAAGGAGCACTATGTGGGGTAGAGGTCTACAAAGGATGGGGCGGTCATCAGGATGCTTCTTCCCCACTATTGTCGTCGCTTGTCTACTCATAAACTAAATGTAAATTCCACCCCTCCGCGCCAACGTGCCACCACTTTTATTGCAGTGTTTCGCTGTCACTACGGAGCAGATAGAGCTGCTGATAGAGACAGAGAGGGAGAGCAGACCGCCCCTTAACCCACCCAGTGCCCCCCGGACTATATCCTTAACTCCATGTGTGGCTGCTCGTGCATTGTTCTCGTTGTTTTTGTCAACAAGCTGCAGTGGAAACAGCAGGAGCAACTCGCCTCCTTTGACTCCATTGTCTGTCTGTCTGACTGTCTTTCTGTCTGCCTCGGATGCAGTGGCCATGATATTTGAATTTATAAATCTATAAAACTCTAGCGGGGCATCCGTGGAGGATGTGTGTGCATGTGTGTGGGTCTGAATTAGGAGGAAATGAGAATACGTTTTGTTCAAATGGAACTGGTTCGAAGCGAGCGACACCCCAGGGAACTGTTAAACACTTAAAGCGGAACAAAGAGATTCAATCAGTCAGTTGTGAAGCGGAAAAGCGCTGAAAAAAAATATATAAAAATAAATTACATTTAATTAAAATGAAAGGGAATAAATAAAAGGGTATTAGGAGGTAAAGATTTAACTTTTGGCAGGTGTTTTGAAAGGATAGAATTTTAGAAGGAGCTGTGAGTCGTACTTCTCGAAAAATTTGATTTCTTAGCTTAATATTTCTTATACCCCTTAAACAAATTAAAATGATTACTATCATTAAATGCTTATACCTTCACCTGCATATACAATATGTATCTGTTACTGATACTGATCTCTCTTCCCATTTCCTTGCAGTCAACTACTTTCCGCTTGTCAGCTTAAAAAGTAGAGGGTTTTGCGGATATATAGGGTCTTGGGGGGAGCTGGGGACTAAGGGCTTTACACCCCTTAAAGTCCAAAGCCTGTGTGTGTGTGTGTGACCGCACAACCCTTGAACCTTGTCTATTCACTTTCTAATGGGCCACGTTGACGTTTTTACACTGCAACAATATAAAATGTGTGTGTTTGTACGAGTATTTGTTTGGTGCATATGTCTAAGCTCTGAGCTCTGTACTCCCGTTGAGCCCCTTGGTCGTCACCCCTTTTCTCAGTTGTCATCAGGGAATTGTGAAAGCAGCAGCAAGTCAAGTCCTTCACCTCTCTTGGCCAACGACAACTTGTTACATATTTCTTTATGTAGTTGATGTGCTTATCACTGTAAATAAAAATTGGTTTAAGAAAGCTAAAAATATTCAATAGAAATTAGAAACATGAATATATAGTTAATGGGAAAGTAAATTCACTTATCTAGCTCTGGAATATTTCCTTAACTTTTCTAGAAATATTATATTTAAATCTTAAACTCCAATTTTGAGATTTAATCTCCCTTAAAACCAAGTCATATTCCCCTTTGTTTTCATAGTGTAAGAACAACACTTCCTGCCCTTCCTACATTTGCCATATCATTTGCATTGTCGTGTCCATTTTGAGGCTTTGCATATGTCGCGTATAAATTGCATAATTTATGTGAATTATGCCGCATAACATTGTCCTCGTGGGCCCTTCCTCAGTCCATCAATCGCGCGACGTTTGTTTAGCCTTCGAGGTGCAATGAACTTGCAAAGTGGCTTTGTCCAGGACATTGGCATGTCCTCGGTCCTCAGTCCTCGGTCCCCCGGAACTTAATTGTGACAATTGTCAAAACACTTCCTGAATCCTCCTTCTGTCGGCACAAATCCAATTAGTTGTTGGCCTCAGCTCGATTCGCTTTAGTCCGTGACACAATCACTCACTCGTTCACTCACTCAATAATTTAGCCAGGATTCGGAAAGGGACGAGAGGTGGCAACAAGCTCACTTCTACCTTTTCCTCTCTTTCTTTTTTTTTTTTGCGAGTAATTTGGTGAGCAAAGCGATTCGTGTTGTTTCAATCAATGATGCCAATCAAAATGAGACCGATTTTTATGCCACACAGTTTGAAGTCCTAACCCGGGGAAAGGATAAATGGAAAATGGTAAAGGGAAAAGGATGTTGGAAAATAGGAAGTGTACAAGTGCATTTATTATTCGATTTACTCAAAAGGAGGAATTGTAGCCTTTGGCATATGGAAATTATTTATAAAGGAAATATGGTTCAGGTGACACAAACAAGGTTTGGGATATTCAAGTTGGAAGTTAAAAGTGGGAAAAAATGGATATATTAAGCTTAAAATTTTAGAATTTTACATAAAAATTATAGCTAGATTTTCTATTATTTATTATTATTTAGTTTAGGTTAAAACCAAAGCTCAATTTCCCAGATAACTTACTCCAAACGTTATTCCTATTTAGTACTTAATTTCTGCTCTCT
Organism: Drosophila leontia; assembly: GCA_008042735.1. Lineage (NCBI taxonomy): Eukaryota > Metazoa > Arthropoda > Insecta > Diptera > Drosophilidae > Drosophila > Drosophila leontia. Next base: position 37,231 of record VNKB01014655.1, read on the forward strand.
GTAAATCCCCCAGAAAGATCATCCTCTATGATTTATATGCAATTTTGTGGCAAATGTTTGGTGTATCTTGGTCTTGGTTAAATCACATTTGCTTGGTTTTTGGCTTGCAGTTTCGGGTTTTGCTGCTGGAGCTAGTCATTAAGCTAACAACGCTGCGTATGCGTAATAAATAATTGAAATTTCCGCCCAGAGCCAAAGGTTAACCAGGGAGGGGAGGGGAGCGGAAAAAGGATATGCCAGTGAAGTGGAGAAAGCAACTGAGAAACTGGAGAAAGAGTTGTGTGTGTGTTTAGCTTTTGGGCAAGTGAGCGCACCAAAGCGAAAATGAAAATAATTTTCATTGCGAGATGAAGAGAGTGGGAAAAGCTGGGAGTAATGAACACACTTTTCGCATTTAAGCTTGCTGCAGTAGCACGCTAATGGGACAACAGCAACAAAAGCAGCAGCACCAGCCACAGCAGCAGCAACAAAAACAACTACAAGACAGCAACAGTTGCTATTCCAACTTGCTATCCTCACATTTTTAATTCCTTGGCACATTTGTGTAACGTGACATGAAATCCATTTGATGTCGCCGCCGTCATCTTCCCTCCCAGCTTTCAGCTCCCAGTAGCTCTAGCTCTTTCTCTTTCCTTCGCGGCCTTGCCATCTCTTTTGCTCTCGCCCTGCACTTGTTAACAAACAAACACGCTTTTCTACTTTTTATTGCTAATTTTTATTTTATACTTTTTTTTTTTTGTATCTTTCACTGCAATGAGAGTGGGGGAAGAACGGTAAGGTTGGGGGCGAAAGCTACACAGAAAAGAAAATTGTGTAGCTAGAAAATTTAAATATATATTTTTACAAATTATATATTTATTACAAAGTGGAAAATATTTGAAACAAGTTTTTAAGGTAAATATAAATGGTAAATAAAGACTTTGTAAATGATTTCTGCTTCCAAAAAACTTTCCATTTTCTTTTCTTTTCCTTCTTAGATTTCCTTATATTAATAAATTTTTTTCTCAGTACAGCTAAAAAAAGCCAGAGAGGAGGGTCAGGGGAAAATACAGCGGGAACAGCGAAGCATTTTAACGCGATAACTCCCCTGGCAGTTGAGCTCATAAATTTATAAATGAGCCAGCGACTGTAAAATGCGAAACGAGCCGCGACGACACTGAAACCCGATGGGTGGTGCAAAGAGAGTGGGCTGGGGGGCCAGGAAAAACCAGTGGAAAATAGGGAACTGGCGACGGAGGAGATTGCCTTGAAAAGCACTCATCATTTTCTTTTTTTTCCATTTATTTTGACAGAAATTTGAGATGATTGAAGGGTATCCAGGCTGTGTCCTGCTGTTTATTTAGGACGAATACTGTATTTACAAATTTTTTAAATACTTTTCGGATTGATATTGTTTAATAGGAATAGAAAAATCTTTAGAAGGCAATTTAAAACGAATAAGAAATTTAAATAATTAGGAGGATATAAAAGTTAGACTCATATTGCTGTCACATTAGGTTCAATCTTAAAAATTAAATTATTTAAAGCTGTATTAAAAGCATTGCAACTTTTTTAACTAAAATATAATAAGACTTCCCATGCTTATCCCTTATTTTTTTTAAGCTTTTTGAGATTCCTTAACTATTTTTTGTAAATTTAAATCCCTAGTATTTTTTAGAGTATTCCCCTGCTTACTTGTCTTAATTTGCCATATCCCTTGTTGCTTTTTCTTTTATTTATTTGTGTAACTTTTGTCATTCATAATTATTTGGGCCGTTTGTTTGTCTGACTTGTTGTTGTTGTTGCTGTCGCTGGTCCCTGGTCCCTGACATCGAAGCATCGGAAACGGAAACAAATGAAGTATCAGACAGGGAATGTGTTTGCTTTACGAAAATTGACTGAATGACTGACTGAGTGCTAAAAAGCATTCGAGCTACTTTTAATATTTCATTTCATAACTCATGAATTTGTATTTCAAAGAGGGGCTAGCGAAAAGCGGGGGCTGCCCTGCCTGCCAGCCGTTGGGGAAATTTTAAATATGCATTCACGCTTTTATGAGCCAGAAGCAGGAGGAGCAGGAGCAGGAGGATCCTGAGGATAGCAAATTGGAGTTGTAGCCCCCAATTATTGTCCATTTGGGCATACTACCATTTGTTTATGATTTTGTATGCCATGATTAAATTAAAATTTCTTTATTGGCCTCGATATGCTGCTGCTGCTGCTGTTGCTGCTGCTGCGCTTGGTTGGGTTTTCTTTGTACTTATCTGGTTTTGTTGCCTGAATGCAATTAGCAAAGTTTAATGCGGAAATATTGCCATGAAGCCATTAAAATTGAGAGTGCGGTCAAGCGGCATGATTGGATTTCCACGAGGTTAGCAGGCAATACTAGTTAGCATTTTTCCAGGCCCATAACTTGACTGTGGTTTTTCCCCAATATTTTTTTGGAAAGCCACAAGCGAGTGTTGTTTTAACAATAAAAAAATATTTTGTAAACTATTTAGTCAGATTGTTTAATTTTTTACTTTATAAATTTTAAAATATAAATAGGGTTTAGGGAAAAGTCTTAATATTTTTCTTGATTTTCCTAGCAATCAATTAATTGCCAATATTATTGCCTAGTTTTCATAGATTTTTTTTACCTTAAAATATTTAAAACTAGGTCAAGTGTTGGCTAACCAAATACTAGACCTCAAAGTCACGCTTAAACTCTTGCCTTGTCAACTATGCAAATCCTATTTAAATATTTGGCTCACTAAACAAGTTTAAAAGCCAAACAAAAACCATTACCTAGCAGGACCCAAAAAAAAATACTCAAACTTCAATACACAAGTCTAGACAAATTTAACTTAATAGTAGGGCACTTAACCCCCGATAACCCCACAAAATATATTTAAACATGCGTGTGTGTGTGTACGTTGTCTGAATAATTGCCATTTTGACATTTATAAACATATTCTAAATAAACTTCAATCAAAGGTCTCAGACATACCGACACAACTTGGCCCAAAGCAATGCAAATGATAGAAAAAAGAAAAGCTGGGAAAATAAAACACAGTCAAGGCAAAAATGGGAAAACAAAGAGGGTGAAATCACAGAGAGAGGAAAGCGGAAAGGGGAAGGCCTGCCTTAAAAGTCAATTTGCCGCAGGCATTGCTAACAAAACATGAAGCGCGACGGCCAACAGACAATGCATATAAAAAAGGTGCCGAAATTTTCACAAACACACTGGCATCATCGAATTTCCATACCCAAAAAAAAGGGGGGCGAAAAATTTCACGCAGCTTAAAAACCGCACTCACGCACAAAATATTTTTATTTACCTTTTCGGCAGGAGAGAGGAGGGGACTGTCTGTCGGCCAGGCAAACAATAAACCACCCGACCCGATTCTCCAGTTACGGCTACAGTATCTCAGCCTCAACAAGGAATCCGGGCACTAAAAGCGCCTTATTTACGACGTTTACATGCAATATTTACACGAAATCTCTTACAATAACTGTTATGCTTGGCAATAAACCTCTGCCGGCGTACCGCTACTTAAAAACCAACTCCAATCCAGGACTCTCACAAAAGGCATCCCCAGGACTCGATTGTTATTGCTGAGCTTGGTTTACTTTGCATTCCCCATACCCATTTTCCTTTTTATTAATTTGTCAAAAAAAAAAGAACAGAAAAAAGGTGAAAGAAAGGTAAAAGCGGAAAACAATCAGGGTTACGAAATTGATCACTTCAGGGGAAATAGAGCTAAGAACATAATTTGATTTAAGTGAATGGTAGAATTATATTTTTAAATTAAGGATAAAATAAAGAGCATAAAGTAAATATTAAATTTTTTATATTAATTATGCTAAATTAATTTTAATTAATTTCTTAGAGATACTTTTTCAACATAGATTTCCCCCTTAAACCTCAAAAGAATGCCTCTATTTTAGTCTTCCCTTTAGTCTCTTAAAAAAAGGCCTCATCTAAGATTTAGAGACACTTCAAATCAATCTGTCGACATCCCTGAAAAATTGTTCAGGCTCTTGGCCAAAAAGCTTCGGTTCCGGCGGGTCCACGTATAATATTTTAGCATTACTACTGATTTTTCCACACGTAGAAGAACCCCCGAAAAAAAATGGGGGAAAAAAAGAAAATATTGCCATCGTCGTCGAGCCGCATTCATATGCAAATACATAAAAGGCGCAGCCAGAAAAGCGTGTGGGGAGGTGGAAAAATAAGTAAAGAGGGTGGGGAAAAAAAAAGAATAAAGCGTATCCGCAAAAAGCGCGTTGCGCAAATAGCGCGCTTCCTGAAATAATAATTCAAATACTGTGATAAAAATCGACTATAAACTCGCATGCTGTGCAGGAAAATCCCCGCCCACCCAGACACCCATCCATATATGCAGTCCCACTCTTCGATTTCCCCAATGCCCCCCATGCCACCCCCTTTCGAGTCCTGTTTGGTGCGTACGTGCGCATATTTCATTCCCTAACGACCCCTTTTAACTGAGAAAATGTGTTTTCGTTACTTTTAGCATCTTTATCAAATAATAATATTACGCCGCACGAACCCAAACGTCGTCGAGGAGACCCCCGGTGTCCCGTTTCCCTCCTGCCAGCCACCTATTCCCCACCCAACTCTCCTTTTCGATACCGCCAAAAAAATTGTATTTTTTGTTTTTATTCTCTTTGCATTCCCTGCCATTTTGCACTTGGAGGTGGAGGGCGGAATGTAAAAAAGTATTATTGAAGAAATTGAAGGGAGATTTCAGTAGAAATTAGGATAGAAGTTGGGATGCTCTAAAGAATTATTAAGGGGCTTTAAAATTATATTTAAAAATTATTTTTCTAATTTTGGGAGACTACTCAAATCATTTTAAATATTATTAATTTATTCGAGTTTTCTTTTACATTTATTCCCTCAACCAAAAGCTTTTTCTTTGCCTACTAAACCCACTTTTGGCAGAGCACAAAAAAAAAAACATCGAGAAAAATTCGGCTAGCCTGCCAAGGCTGGCTAAAATATATTGGACAAAAGTTTCACAACGCCAATGTGAAAGGGACACATAGTAGGAAAACAGCTTCGACACTTTTTCAACGATTTCCCGGGCAACCACTCTGTATTTTTCTTGGACATTTTTATTTTTGCTTGATTTCTTTTATACTCAATTGAAAAATTTGCATGCCAAGAATTATGCAAAATGAAGGCAAAGGAGTAAAGGTCAACCAAAAACAACAAAAACGGTTGCTCTCTTCTTTACCTTTAAACGAACTAAACACAAAACCCTTTTCCCTGAATTTGGTTTTTGTTTTGAACACACAACAAGGAGCTGAGCAGCAGCAATTGAAACCATCGAAGATCATTTTGGTTTTTATTTCATTCTCTTGGCCTTCGCATTGGTCGTCTTCGATTGGGTTTGTTTCCTCTGTTGACTGCAACCATTATTCTTGGCGGTAATTGAACAACGTGGCGCAATGTTCGGGGGCGTAAATAAATGTTGCAAGAACAAAAAATATACAAAGAATGAAAATTGCTTAGAACAAATGTCCCTTTTTTTTTTTGCTGCTGTTGCTGGTAGCCTCTCCCTTGCCACACGAACGCCCACCAATTGAAGAAAGATACAGCTTCATTTTCATTGATGACATTGCCGGGTTACAGAGAAAGAAATGCATATATTAATATTTAAAGCATATGGAAAGGAAATGTATATTGTAATAAATAAGAAATACTTTTACAAATATTTGTTTCATTGATTAGAATTAATCTTCAACCATTTTACATACTCCCATCACTTTATTATTTCTTTATTTATCAAATTTAAATATTTATGTTAAGCTTTATTTTTCAGTGTCTATTTTATGGTAAATTCTATATTTTTCTTCTATTTTGAATATGTTTATTTGCCACCATTGGGTTTCCCATTCAGATTTTTTGATAAGCCCTTTTCAGGCTTAACGAAAATAGTGGACATAAAATGTTGATTGAAGGCTTAGGCTCGGCCCCCGGCTCGCATTTTTTCGTTGACCCAAAAACCTTAAAACCTAAAAATGTTTTAACTAAAATTCACTTAAAATGTGAGCCCTCATGGGAAGGAAAAAAAACCGAAATTATAGCACACGTTTCCATGCATAATTAAAGTGTACATGACCTAAAAAGCAGGCAGTGAAAAAATCCATTTATAAATTTGAACGAGAGGTCAATGTGCCCTCAAGCACGTTTGCTGAAAGGGATCTCTGGGAAAACAGCACAAAAAAAATATATACATTTTATGTGGCAGCAATTTATGAGAATTTCAATATTTCATTGTAGACCTTGGGGACTGAACTCCACGCGGCAAGTAATTAGTATAATTTCGATTTTGAGGAGCACTTCAAAGTTCAAGAAGTTCGATTTCAATCGCCTTTGCCTCCATATTGATTTCGATTTCGAGTCAACGATTTTCCCCAGCCAAAATCTTGGCCATTTTGGGCCCGCGGCTGTGCTCGACACGTGTTTGGCAGACACTTGCCTCTGTTTCCCTTTGTTTCTACGCTGTCTGGTTTGTATAAAACACGTACTTGCAGCATTTATATCGACAATGACAAGGAGTGGAGCACCAATGGCAACCCACGCAAATTTGCCATAGATTTTTTTTGATGTGGTTAATTAGACTTGAAGAACAACAAAGTGGCAGCACATCCCATGGAGATGAAGAGCAAATTGTACAATTGTTGGGCTGGCAGTGGGGTAAACCTGGGGGGAATGGCTCTGTAACTGAATATTTTATGCTTCAGGGAGATTTTAAAATAAGGCAAATGGTTGTCTACTAACGGGAAGACGAATGTTGAATGCTTTTTATAATTTATTTATTTTGATTATATTTTTGAATAATTATTTTATATATTTTAGGGAGATAATATATTTATTATATTTATATATCATTTAAAATTAAATATAAAAGGTAAAATCTCATATTGAATGTAATGAATACAGCAAGTATTTAAGTTTAAAGTTTGTTAAACTAATTTTTACAATTAATAATTAAGCAATTAAATTATTTTACATTTTTTTTAATTGATAAAAATAACTCTCTTGATAAATTTCTAATTAAATTCCTATTTCTTTTCATTTATCCGCAAATAAAAATACAAATTCTTTAATACACAGCTATTTTAAGGATTATCTATTTAAATAAAAATAATTTAAATACTTTAATAATTAATTTAAACCCTTTTTATGAATAATATTTAATTTAAGAAACCAAATTCAACACCGAAGTAAGTAAAACCTTTTCTCCTAGAGCAAAAAGCAACATGGTAGTTGACAAATAAAAGTTTTCATTGTTTTTCCTGTTACTGTCGCCGAGACCTTTCCGATCTTTCTACGCCCCTCCGCCCACCGACCCACCGCCCAACCGCCCCTTTTGGCTATCATCTCCCGCTGGCTGCGCACCATTTAGCAAAGTGAGTCACGTTCAAGACTGCAAATCGACGTTGGCCCAAAGGCTAACACCTACACTCCACACCAACACTACTTTCGCCTGACGGTACACTCACCAACATGGTTTTTGGTTATTGCAGGCGCCGTAATTTTTACAGCTTGTCACTTGTTGTTGAGTATTTTCCTTTTGGCCAAAAACCCCCCGCCCATCCACCTGCCGTTGCCTTTGTCGCTGTTGTCATTTTGCCATTCAGTCAATTTTTCGGTTACTAGGCCCCCGAGACGTCTTTAATTGAGACCGGTTGCCGTTGGTATTGTTGGCTTTATGGCCACCACCACCACCCCCTGCTGAACAATAAAACTGAACGGCAGCAGAAACCTTTGACGTCAATAAAAAATACGGACATTAAAACGAGAGATCCTGGTTGGGTGAAGAGCTCCGCTGCTGCCCCCTTCTCCTTGATGGAACTTTTAAAGTCACTGCAGTCACGCATTTTAAATAGATTTTTGCTCCGACAGGGGAGCCAACACGAGCGAAAAACGGAAAAACGGATCCCGAACTGAGGGAATCAATTTGTAATAGTTGGCATATCTCCAAACCGCATTGCCCGGGGCCACAGAATCTTAAGGCCGTACCCTTGTCATTTCGGTTTTCATTTTTATGTCATATTATAGATTTTTTTCCAGCTTCGAGTTCATTTTTCATTCTCAGCATGGTTTCGTTGCCGGAAATGTTGTCGAAATGAGCTGATTTACCCCGGCGCACACATATCACATACGAACTTGTGATAGTTGTGCTCATTTGGATTTTGATTAAATGTTGTTGATAGCCAAAGGCACTGGGAAAATAATGTCAAAGAAATTTAATTTAATTATAAAGAGTGTAAAATGTTTTTAAATTAAAAAAAACAGACATTCTAAAAGTGGGATTTTTAGTTCGATTTAAAAGGAGAGTTAGTTTTAAAAGGATATTAAAGACCTGGGTAACCCCTGTTAAAATTAAATTAAATATTTTCACTATTCAGAAAATGTTCTCTTACATTTCATATAGTGTTCTGTATATATTTCTTAATATCAAACCAATTAACAGGTTATGTAAACCCTCCTTCCTAATTGTGGCATAACTTTCAAGTGTTTATTAATGTGAAACCTTGTAACATATCTGTTCCAATTAATATTGCTAGCTATTAACCAGAAATTTAAATCCCCTTTTCAATATCCTGGCCAACTTGCTCTGTTTGTGCCTCTGAATCACTGCTGGCAAATAAATACAATTATACATTTAACAAGGATGAAAGTTTTGGGTTTCGTAATCCAATATGGATGGTCAGGTGGAGTGCTGCTGCACACTGATGTGTTCTGCTTAACTGTAACGATAAACATATTTAATTGTTCAATTAGGGCAACTGCAATACTATAATGAGATTACGATCCATCTGCTGTGGAAGTTCATTTGGGAATCCAATATGCATAGGATATGCCGGTGAAGATGCAGTGCCCTTTACAGGTAATTTTCTATATTCATTTGATATGAGAATGTTAACGAGAGTGGCTCAAAATTGTGGATATATAATTATAAATAATTTTACTAGAGAACTTTATATTCTAATGTATTTTTGAATTAAATAAATAGCGGTTTATGTTTATGTTTCCTTTAAAAAATCTCCTTCTTTCCATTGATACTTTCCACCATTCTCTTTTATTGCTTAGAGAAGATAAATTCAAAATTTCTTCATTGAATATTCGATCCCCAGCGAGCAACCAAAACCAATACAACTTGAATGCTCTGCCGCTGTGGTTGTTGCCCCCATTGGTGCACTGCACCCGTTAAAGCCCCGCCTGAGTGTCTGCCATGGAACAGTGGTCAAAACTGAGATTTTTTATAACAAACAGAATACCTAAAAATCTATTCAGAACGGGAATTAGTATAACAAATGGAATCCAGATAAAAAGCTAGATTTTAAACTAAAAGAGAACTCTTACACTGCCTCTCAAAAGGTTAAAGAAATGATGTAAATTAATTAGCAAAGTTAAGATTTTATTTATAATATTTCCCCATTTGCTGATCTTAGAATTTCCCTAATTCCAAGCCTATCCCGGTCACTGTGCTGTCAGAACACAGCTTGTGCCTCTAACCTCTCCTCATGTTGGATGCCACGTCTAGTTTTTGTGTGGGCCCCAAAAGGAAACTAAATTCGTGGATTGTTGCGCTCTTTGGCGTTTTGTACGGGGTTAGCCTTCTACTGACATCCTCGGTTTCAGAGGTTTTTCCAAGGGGAGCTGAGGTTAGAGATTCCCCTCATCCTTTCTCTCCTTTTCCCTAAACAAAAAAGCGCAAAGCGGATGGCATGAATGAGAATTGTCGTCGTCCCAGTCTCCCGACATTGTCATCTCTTTTTATTTCTCTTTTTGTCTCTATCTAGCCGTCTGTCTGGTTTCTGGTGCCATCTCTTTCTGTGTCGCAGTGCTGCCATTACTTAAACAGTGCGCTGAAAAATCAAAGCAGAAAATATCAATATTTTATGATCTACGCTTCCTGTTGCCAGACGACAAGGATTTCCCCAGTCATGCGGTGCTCTTTGATGCCCTGGAAAATGGTTAAAGATCAAGGGGATGATGGGATTGATGAATTAAGAAAAGAAATGTGGGAAGTAAAATTAACAAGAAAGAGTAATATAAGTTTTAGATGAAGTAGATTGATCTGTGATTAGTAAAGAAATAAAAAAAACCTATGATTACTTCCTAATCCTGATGTACTTACCCCCAATTTATTGAAATATTTTCTGTATGATTTTATACTTATAAATTCCTACTTTTAATACAGGATATCATCTAGTTCTCAACTTTATACCCTCTCAATCTAAACTATTTTATTTTGCACAGCATGCACTTGTAGCAATAGTTTTCCCTTGTACGTTATATAGTTTATATATATATTCGCTCCCTGGTCCCGACCTCTTAAGGTTTTAGTTCAGTGATTTTAGGCAGCGACTTCCTGGGTCCTATTTCGATCCTTTTCCCCGGCGCGAAACAGGAACGGGAGAGTTGCAAAAAATTACATTTCCTTCAACTCGAAAAGTTTCTCGGCTCGAGAGCAGCTCCAGAGAGGAGGCAACAAGGACAACACAGGAAAAGGATGTGTTCGGTTCTGCGTTGTGGTTATGTTGCTGGTGGTCTGTTCTGTTGCCTGCTTGTGCGCATTTCCAAATCATTTATCATAATTTTGTGGCATCGAGTGTGGGCCAAAAGACCGGCCCCCTCTTTCGGTATCGGCCATCTAAATCGCTGATAAAAACGTTGAACCGGGCCTAATTTATGTGTATATTGGTATTAGTTGGGTGTGTGTGCGAGTGTGCGTGTGTGCGAGTGTCAGGCGTATTATTAATTTCTAATTTGCATAACCTACAAAAGCTTTGAACTTTAAACTCGCCCCGTTCCCACGGAATGAATCCACATCTGTGAGCGAGTTTGAGTCTATTATGCAAAAGTTTTCCCCCAACAAAAGTTCCCCTTATAATTTGCTCCTTTTCGTTTCTGTATGTATTATTTTTCCTTTACTTTTTTTTTATTTTTTTGAAGCTGTCAGAGCAATAAATCGACTGGAATGAGAAAGTCGGGGGCGAGAGGCCGGGAATGGGTACGATGATGGGTTAGCTGCCCATAAAGGGAAGTCAAAGTTTTTGGGCAAAAGTGCGTGAGAGCTTTTTAATGGTTGCACTGGATCAATTTTAATTATATTTCTGCGCTATGTGCCCGGGCCTTCGTTGCGGGGAAAACTTTGGTTACGGGTGTTTTGGGAAGTTTTGACTTTGGCTCTGGCACGAGTATAACAATAAAACTGAAGGTGAAAATGGAGTGAATGGAAATGCAGAAAAGATTATCAAGAGCCAAGCAGTGCAGTGAAAATTCATAAAAGTATATTTCTATTTATCCCTGGGGGAATTTTTGGAAGAATATTTAGAGTTCTAAAACCAGAGATCTACTTATAAGAATATTTTAGAATATACTGGTGAATTTAATATAAATACTATTTGTTTTATTAATTACTCTATAGTAACTCCTTTTAAAATTTGATATGACCTATAATATCTCATTAAATAAATAACAATTGCATCTACAACTCTATTCAATTGTTATACTTCCCTCAAAGAGCTATTAATAATAAAAAAAACACTCATCCAACCAGTTTTAATATTTTTCTAAAATAAAATAAAATCCCCAGGCAAATATTCTTCATCGCAGCCACACATTTTTGATTAGTCAATGCTTCATTTGATCAAGTTCAGCTTACAGAAATCAATGTTTTGAATATCTTTTGCGTCAATAAAAACCATATCCGGATTAAATTTGGCGCAGATCCATCCACACCAAAAAATAAACACACAAACACACTGTATGTACATATGTTATGAAGTTTATATCATGAAAAATACATATATAGAATGAGTATTGTGGCATTTGAAACTATTGACTGTGGAAAACTTTTTGTCCCCCATCGAAGTTGCATTGCATCATTTGAGCTGCGGCAAATTCTGGCTTGGCCCAATCGATTTTGTGACTAATTCACAAAATTTTAATTGCGCATGCATTGGCCATGAATAAGTAATATGCATATAAAGAGCGTCGCTCTGCAGCATTATTACTTTGCAGTGTTGTGTAGTTTATTTCATCATCACCAAAGGCATAAACTATCAACTTTTACGACACACACACACTCACGCCCGAAATATGCAAGGAAGTTGCTTTTAATTCCAGTAAATAGTTTACCAAGGAGCTGCTGTCCAGACAGAGCCAGAAGACCACACCACACCAGACCAGACCAGGCCAGAAGACGTTGGCCAAAGTTTTTGGCAAAGAGCATAAATTTCTATGCTTGGACAACACGCAATGAATCGTTCCTGGAATACACTCTTTTTTTTTTGAACTTTTTTCTGCCCTTCTGCACATAATCAAGTTTCAATTTCCAGTTGTTGCTTTGCAAATTTTTACAGAAACTATGTAAAAGTCTGAAAAGGAGCAGGAGGCAGGCTTGTGGGTTGAAGCCTGACCAACAGTTGTCAACGGTGGCGGCTGCCAGGATTTCCCTCTTGAGCAAGGCAAAGGCCAAGACGTAATTACACTACCCTATAGAGTTTATATTTTATTTGAAGCTTAAAAAATCTAAGGGAGATTAGATACAAAATAAGTGGAAAATCAAACTATAGAAAGTCAGGAAATAAATAATTACCTTTTTATTTAAAAAATCTATTCAAAAAAATTATTTTTATTAAAAACATATTATTTATTGTATTTTTAAGCCCCTTTAATATTTTGCAGCTTAGTGTTATCCTTTTTAAAATGCATCCTCTTCCCTCTTTCCTCAATCCTCCTTCTATATCTCCTTTCAACAAACTCACTCCAACTTTTGCCAGCCAGATTTTTACCAGCAATTTAGCAAACGTCTTTTGGATTAAATTAAAAAATATAAAAGAGAAATCATAAGGAAAAAAACTGTACAAATCAGTTGCACAGAAAAAAGATGAGAAACTTTCACAGGATTTTTGGTTGCGTCTTCTTCTCGCCCTTTGCTTTTTGTGTGAACCATTTAGGACCTTTTCCTACTTTTCTGCACTGATATTTTTTAATGTTTCCCTTTTATTTTATTTTCATTTTCGTTTTTTTTTTTGCGCTGCTCGTTTTCTGTTTTTGGCCACCAAAAGACGTTGCTTCCACAAGGATTTCATTTAATTTGCTGCCCCCGCCCCAGCCACGCCCCCACTTGCCTAAGACTTCCGCCCCCCTTTGGGGCCACAGACCCGACTCCAAAGTTCATTTCTACGCTCATTACACTTTTGCTTACGAAAATTGTTTTTCAAGCCGCACCACGAACAGATAGAGAGAGAGAGATAAGGCGGGGTTTTTCTCGGGCAAGGAAAAGATGAAGGAAAGGAAACTGGGAGCGGGTTAAGCGACTTTTCCTTTTGGGCGCTGCCCGAACTCCCCCCCGCTATATGGTTGACTAATTCATTTAATTCAAGAGTTTTAATAAAGTTTGTGCTCGAGCACATTTCCCTGACCCTCTCTAGCCCCTCGTGGGCAACCCAAAATCCCGGGGACCCCTAGCATTTCCCCTGACCCTTGTCCGACACCCACTTGGTCACTTTATTAAGCGCATAGCTTGAAATTTTTGCGCTCTTTTTCGGGGGCTTGGGAGCTACCCATTTTTAGATATAGCCAAAATCCTTTTCGCCCTGATATAATCAAAAGTGTGGCTGGGTCTAGGTGCACGGGAAGAAAATGGTAATGAAAATAGATGGGTTTATTGGGGGAAAATATTGTTCATAATTTTAAAATAGATTTTTGTGAAAGATTGTACTATAAATATTATTTAACTATATTTTTTTCTAGAAGGAGTTGCCTTTTTTATAAAAAATTAAGAGAAATAAATTGATGTCTTTGAAAATTAAATAAAAAATAATTCTAGGATCCTCTGATTTTAGCTTTTAGGCATTGAAGTATTTCCATAATTTCTCATATTTATAGTTGATTAATTTTTTATGCATTTAAATTTATCTCTCCATGTAGACATTTACTTGAACTTCTACTTTTTCGACTCTTTCCACTCTTTCCAACATGTGCAATAACTCATTTCTGTGTGGGGGAACCTTTCAAAAATGCCTTGATTTGCTTTGTGGCGTGAAAACCTTTCTTTTTTTTTTTTTGCTTTCTTTCCTTCGGTTTTTGGCCCATCGCTTGTATATGCAAATTTGTTTGCTCTACTCTGTAATTTATTTTAAAAAATTTGTTAGGCTTATCTGGTTCTGGGCCTCTGGACCCCTTCCAGCCGCCAACTTTGGGTTTCCCTTTGCTCTTGAAAGTTTCGCTTCGCTCCTTTTTTTTTTTATTTTGTGTCTGGCGGTCATGAAATTTTGCTTGAGTTGCTTGAAATTTGCATTTTTATTGTAGTTTTCATAATTGGCAAAAGTTTTTTTTTCGGTCTTGGCTTGCTTTCTGTAAATTATATGAAAAACTAATAAGTGATGAGGATTCGTTTTTTGCGATTTCAATTTACAAAAGTTGGAAAATTCAATAAATGAAGAGGGAATCGCCAAAGGGAAGGATGTCCTAATGAGGAAGGGGTTGAGACAAGAAAAAGAAAGTTAAACTAGTTGAGAATTTAAGAGAGTAAAATATTTAAAATATACGCTAGAAATTATTTAAGCTAAATAAATTATTTATAAAATATTTACAAAGAATTGAAGGTATTTTTTCTGTTCTTTAAAGTTTTCTTTAAGGTTAAAGTATTCTTTATTTAATTTCCTTTAAATTAACAACCCGCGCATCGTAAAAGAGTGAAAGTAATCCCTTTCGAAACTCATCTATCATAGTGAAGCTCTCAGCGAAAGTGAAGAAAACTTGTTCTTAAATTGAAATAATCAATCAAAGTTCCTTTCAGCTCTTAGCTCTTTAAAGAGCAACTTAAAGTTAAAGTTTGAAATTCAGAATATTAAGAAAATGAAAGCCATTGGAGTCCATCAAAGGCGACCATTGACTGCAAAGCCCCAACCAAGCTGGGAATCTCCAACTTTCAACTTATGTAACCACATCCTCTGTATAAGGAACTTTTCCCATCTAGTCGCATCGTTCCCGGTTTCCTTCCAGAGTGGTAAGTGCAACCGCAGCGCCAAGGAGAAGTCAAAGTCTCCGACTTGGAAAAGGGGTTGGGCCCCAAATGAATGAATCTTTAATAGGGTCCAAAGACCAAACGTCGTCGCGCCACAAATCTCGTACATAAACTGAGCTAGGGGGGCAAGCATTATGCATTCTTTGCTGCAAAAACCACATAAATCTGCCACGAACAACCCCTAGAAATTTGCGGGCTATATAGTATGTGGAGGGAACGGATCCGTGCCGAGCTGCGGCATTTTCAATATGCGTTACACGTACGCATTAATAACTAATATATGCATATACAGTGGCAGCCAGCAGACTCATGCCTGACTCTCTCACATCCCATTGTTTGCTCACATATAATATTTTATATGTCCCTTATATGTGTGTAAATCTAAAAACTGCTCATATCCGTCGTATATATGTATGTATATATTCTCGTTCGCATTATGGTATTTGCAATTGCGCGGCAGAAATATCATTACCAATGCCACTGCCAGGCAATCTCATATCGCAAAAAGTATCTGACAGATATTCCGAACAAGAGAAAGATTACGAAACAGAGCCGCGAGAGTCGTTCTTTGTTCCCGTTTATATTAACTATTTTCTATTGTGATATTCTGGCTAAGAGTAAGTAATATTCAAGGCAACTGTATTGACTGAATGGCACGGCCCAAGGCTAAAAGAATAAGCCAGAAAGTCAAATGAAATACGAATAATTAAAACTGCAATTTTATGTATATCTTTATCTATTTTTCATTTCATTTCTGATTAATAATCCGCTTTATTTTGGCTTTAAGCCATTTAACATCTTGACTATAGATTTAAAACAACACTAAATATAAAGCTTAATGCATATGTCACATAAAATCGAACCGAAAAAACATTTTACTTATAGTTGACAATGCATAATTACGATTTAATTAATGGCAACCATTTCACATTTTAATTAATAGCCAAAATAAAATTCATTTCATGTGTTAGTCAAGCTGAATTTGTGAACAGAAATAAATATTTTAAATATTTATTTTCTGATAAACAAAAAGTATTTAAGATAAATTTAAATATAATAAATTTCAGGGAGACTTAGATTTAAAGCCATTGAAGATATCAAAGGCAATCACTTTAATCATACAGAAATAATTCATTTTTGAAGATTAAAACAAAAGAAATTTATCCTTTTTAATTAATCAAATATACATATATCTAAATCCCACAAAAGAATTCATAATTAGTGATTAGAAATATTCCAGACTATCCTGTTTGCTTTAATTGAAGCTACTTTTCTTTGCGTTTTAAGTCGATTGATTTTTTTTGAAAATGCGTTGTTGAAGCGGCCAACACAATTGTTGGCAGGCATCAGCTTGGCTTGTATTTTGCATCTGCCAGTCTTTACGCAGCCACTGACCCCTTTCCCTCTTAACCCCAACGCTTCCTATTGTTCTCTCACCCCGTCTATATCGCACTATATACCAAAAAGCCCACCCGTCATCAGTGGATGCCAGCTTTCCAAGTGCCAAGTTTAATCTGTTACAGTTTCCTTTTGCTGGTTTGGGCCTCGTCCTGTTGCCTAGCCTCTTTCACCCTTTCCCTTCTGGAAAACCCCTTTATAACCCCCCTTTATAACCCCCTTTCCTAGGCCCCCTTTCCTCTTCTCGTGCGCATTTCCATGTCCGCTCTAACCGAAGTTCCGTTTGACGCCCCGCAGGCAGTACAATGGAAACAGTATTAATTTATCTAATTTAAAATAGTTTAAAAATATTTGCAAGTGTTATAGATATGGGAAAACTATTTAAATCTTGAAATAACTTTTATCTAAGAAAGAAACAAGGCAAGTAATGAAAGATCTGTTTGCATTGAAGTCTCACAGGACTCTCTAGTGCTCTAATTTTAACCTAAATAATTTAGTGAGTTTATCAATAAGTTTCTAGTTGTTTTTATGTGCTAAAATACCAATCAGACCCCACTGTGGACCGTGGCAAATGCCGCTCACTATCTAACTACAGAAAGGCTGGCTGACTGGGTCAATAGAGCGAGCTGGCGGATGAGAAAGAGACGGCAATGGGTGACGGTGGCTATGGAGGCGACTGCCATTGTTTGGCTGTTGCTATTTAAAGCGCATTTGCTGTTAATTTTGCCAGGCCGTTTGCGTTGGCAAAGCTTTCGACGCGCACATGCCCGGATATCCGGTTTCCCACGCATGTGTGCACTGCACAAAGTCGGGGTATGGTCAATAAATGGAATGTACTGAGGTCTAACTCGACTCTATCCATTTTTGAACTTTTAGAAAATGATTATAGACTTTTTTTCAGTGCCATATCTCTGTATGCGATTTGCCTATATGTTAATATGTGTATGTTCCCTTACCGCCTGACTGCTCATTATGTATTTGCCCGTCTGTATTTAACTTACCGACTCTAGTCTGGGTCTGTGTCTGAACTTTAATTGAATAATTTTCAGCCATGAATATTTCTAATGGCCAAACAAATTTTTTAAGCAAGCACTTGGCTGCTAGGAAAGCGGTAACTGGTAACTGCGAACTGTGAACTGCAAAACCCGTCTGCATTTGCTCGCTCTGTCTGTTTGCCCAACCCCCCAACCCAGCCGAGGTTCCTGTGCCAGGACTCTCTATCTGCTTCCATCTCGCTCTCATTGTGTTTACCTTTCGAGGTAGTTTTTGCAGCATTTTTAATTATATGCACACAAAAGGCCGCCACAAAAGCAATTCGCCACCTTTATTGATGGTTGGTTGTTGATTTTTCGGGCTAGCCAGGATCAGACCCAGGAGGAGTCCAAAACACAGATGGATGCAGACGGTCATAGTTTTTTCTGGCTGTGTGCGGAAATTTCATCAACTTGTTCAAAAATTCAAATGTAAATAAATCTAGACGGGCGGGCCAGTGTGGTGGGAGTTCGTCCTAGAAGAGCCGGCTTTCTGACCAAAAGTAGGGTGGGGTTGGATCTGGCCAAGTGTTTTGTTAGCATGCCACAGCATTTTTCAATCGCCTGGACAAAAGTTTGTTTGTTTGTTTGTTTGTTTGTTTGCTGGTCGGTTGGCAGGCAGGTCGACTGGTCGGCTGGACCGATGATGCAGCTTTCTGCTCTTGGAATATTCGCTGCACTCAGCACAATTCGGTAACCGAAACTGGAGGTGCATACCCAGGGCAAGCCCTCCCCTCCTTTTGAGCCTCAGTGCGCCCAGCAAATTGGTACATTGTTGTCTCCTGAGGCTATGGAACAGTGGAACAGTACAGGTAAGGGATCCTGAAAAGAATGGCTTTTATTATTGTAAATCTTTTCATATTTAAGAACTTGAAATTCAAGAGAGCTTAATATGAGGTTAAAGAGATTTTATAAATATTTTTTATAGATTGCAAGTGTCCTTTTTAAAGGTAGGAATATATTTTTAGTGTGAGAAAGCATTTCTTATAGATTTATATATTATAAATTACACTTTAATTTCTTTAATTTCATATTGATTCTTTTGATTAATCTCTCCCATTGTCCAGGTGAGTCTCCGATTTGGAAGATGGCCAGTAGTAGGCAGCAATTGCAACCTTGACTGCCATCTCGGGGGTTGGTTAATGGATGATAGATAGGGTTTTGGGTGGCTTGTGGGAAGGTAGTGGGTTGGGCTTCTCGCTCTTCCTCTGTATTGGTCAAGCCAAGTGGCTTTTGAGTGCTTGCCTCGTTTGTTGTTGTTGTTATTGTCATGGGAGATAAGTGCCCGATAGGGCAGGAACCAACTCACCTGGCCATAGCCACTATAGGGGTTCGGTGTATGTGGGTGCACTGGGAAAATGTATAAAGTAAGCTGAGAGGTTTTTACTTGAATTTTCTTAAATATATAAAAACTTTTAGAAAATAGGTTTGCGCTTGAAAGACAACTTTAAGGGAGAAATAATTAAATAATTAGGAATTGACAAAGAAAAACGTTGGAATAATCGATGAGAAATAATACTTATTCTTTAATATGTATTTATCAATATAAAATATACTTCTCTGGCACAGATTTTCTAAATTATTTATCATATAAAATACATTTAATATTATATATATCCTTGCCTTTATCCTTAGTCTTTCCCAGTGCATTCTGCGTTCGTGCTGGACCTGTCCCAATAATTATTTGCTATAATCTAAAATTAAATGGGATTTGACAGTTGATGAATTGCAGAGTAGTTCGATTGGAAATGCACAGAGACCCCAAGTGCCGCCTGATTGTGTGGGCGGATGGATTTATCGGGTGGCCTGTCCAGCGGGTGACCCCGTTTTGCCCCCCGAAAATCCAGCTTAGTTATGCATAGTTTGGCAGTCAAAGAGTTTGAGCTGATGAGGCTGCAGATGCTGCTGCCTGAGCTCAAGGTACTCTAATAATATCATATCCAAGTAAGTGGTCTTGCCTAAATGGAATTCGGTTCGGGGAACAAGGATTTTGGGCCTCAGTCGATGTTGATTAATTTTGATGATGGACTGAAGGCGCTCTCACTCTCTCGTCTCTTTCCCAGGAAACTCTTCTTGGCCGGCTTATGCATTATAAAGGCTGCTATAATTGAGTCCCGTAATGGGGGACAATCAATTAGTTGAAGGGATAACATAGGAATACAAGTTAATCACAGTTTGGGGAGAGCATGGGAATATCTATTGATTGTTTTTGGAAGGAAATATTTAATTAATACACATTTCTAAATATTTTTTAAAGGTAAATACTGAACATATTTTATGTTATTGTATTTTTGTTATATTTTTAATTCATGAAATGGTTTTTATTTTTTGTAATATTTATTGTGTACATACTCACAAATTAATTTCTCATTTTCATTCAGCTTATTAATATTTCGCGAAACCAATTTCATTTTCTAGAACAAAAGCCCTATTTTCCGTATTGTCTCTTTTGAAGTTTTCCTGCCCCCAACCACCAGCTGCGATCTTTCATGATTGAAAGAACAACCAGGAGATTTTTGCATTTTTAATAAGCGAATTCCCCATGCCCAGCAGTCTACACATTATTTGCACAATATTTCGCATTTGCTGCATTCAAAAGTAAACAAATTTCTCTCTTATTGTTCCAGCCTTGCCGATGCCGTTGCCGGACCCACGTAATTAAACTTTGTTGCTTCAAAGTCTGGCCCGGTCGCTCAATTTGCGGCCAACAAAGGCACAGTCCAAACATTTTTTTGCCAGCAATTGAAATGTGCTACGCATTGTCCTGGCCATTTTCTGGCTGCCTGGCAGACTGACTGTCCGTACGTACGCCCGGCTGAATGGCAAAAACAGGACATAGCATAGTCCTATCCGGCGGGTCCTGTGCCAGTAAACTGTTGTTATTTTAACGCAATTTTCAAGTGGAATGCAAATTGTTTAATGATTTCAATTGGAAAATTGCTGGAATACTTGACGAGAGGAACGAGATGGTTACCAAGAAAGGAGGATTAACCATTCCGTGAGTGAGAATTGAGAGATGCTCTTTGTTGTAAAATTCTGATTGCTGGTGATAGTATTACAAATTTATCTAAATATATTTGAATTCGGCCTCGAAATAAGAATTTTATTTCATATTTAAAATACTTTTTATTTTATTCATCTATTCAATTTTCGTTTACGCGTTTAAACTATGAAAAAGTTAATATAAATTCTAGGGTTATTTATTTGTTATGTCTTCAGTAAAGGTAATGACGTGCTAGAGAAATTTTGCCTGAATTGTAAGCCTTTATTATGTTGTATATACCCTCTAATTAGAGTATTAAAAAGCAAAAGCGAAGGAGACAACAATGGTCCAGCTTTTCCGTCACCAGTTTACCCTTCTCTTAAATAATTTCACACATAACAAAATTGTTACAGATTTTATGTCATTAAATATATAATACATTTATTTGCATTTTTAAAAATTTTACATTTAGCATTCTAACATTCTAACTAACAAGATATTAATATATTTTTTACAATTAAAAATCATTTCGAAAATCATTCATAATAATAGTTAATTATTTTGTATATTTTAATTATTTTGTATATATAAAAATAAATGCTTTTGTTTTAAATACATTTTTTTTTACCATATCGTTGTCATTTAATTGAACATATAATTTTTTATTTGTGTAGCTTACGCCCCACCTCCCCTCAGTCGGCTACCCTTTGTAAGTCCATGCGTAGGCATACAGGATAGATGGAAGGGCGGACGGGTGGCTAGGATAGGGGTTGGAAGTGGCCTTGGAGTGGGCTGTGGATGGTAGGTGCTCCTCTTTGCTGCATTTTTCGTATACCGAGTGTCTGATTAAATTAAGTTGATGAGACGGGCTCCACCCAGCAGTGGCAAGCAATCTCTTTGAAGGACTTTTGTGTTATATTGATGCATTGTGCTCCATTCTTACTCCCCGCAGCAGTTACTCAAACACTCGACTACTTCACTCGATTCGTTCATTTAGTCCGTTTTCATTTCGGCTGCTTTTGGTTGAACAGAGAAAAAAATAAACTAGAAAATTAATTTTAAATGTAAAAAAAATATTTCCCTTTAAAAACAAATATAAATTGCATGAAATCTTAAAGGCCTAAAATAATAGCTTTAAAAATCTTCAATGGGTTGTTAAATATATAATATATATTTAAAATATTTTCATAAATTATATAGACTTTCAACTATATCAATTCAATCATTAATCTCTTTTTTTTCGGTGTGTCTCTGCTTCTGAATCAGCTTCTGTTTTGGTTTGCCTTTCACGTCGAAGGAACGACTGAACGCTCCCACTTCAGCTTCTGCTGAATTTGTTTATCATTATTGGCATTAAAAGGATTCGAAATTGTTTATTGTCTAGCCAGGAGTCGTGAGCCCCTGGTCCCGCTTTCCCTCTCCCAAAGCCAGCTTTGACTTTGTCCTGTCTGCCAGTCATTTCAGTCACTTAGTCAGTCATCCCATCGAAGGCTGAATGTCCTGGCTACGTGCCTGCGAGTGCAGTTTATTTAGACTTTTGTTTCAAATGCCTTCGACATTGTCGCCAGTTTCAGAAACAGACTTTCCTTACCTTTCCCCCCTCCCGGGGGACAGTGGCTCCGAGGTCATGCAAAATGTGTCCAATTAATTGATGGATGTTGGACGTGAACTTGAGTGAACTCGATTGAAATGAATGAACCTTGTGGGTAAGAGTATGTGAACTGAATAGCATGAATCATGTTGGAGAAAGTTGAAATAGGATTTGTTTATAAGTGGGAAATTTTACAAGTACGTAAAATAGATATTTGAAGATTTATAATCACAAATTAAAAAATGCATACTCACTGAAAAACTTTAATAAAAATATCTTCTTAAAATAAAACTACCAAAACAGACTCTCTTTGTAGTATTTTAAATCTTAAAAACCCATCAAAAGACACTTGTGTTTTTATAGATTTATTTAATATATAATATTTAATATCCCCTTTCCTTACCTCTGCCTCACTGTTCTTATATCAGATCTTACCCACTCTTGTGCCCATTTCCGGTCTCTGGCAAATATTCTACTCCTTTTTTGTTTGCGAGTCAACATGCTATTTGTAATTAATTGTTTTTGCTTGATGGAGCTCGCCATGGACCCACCCATTCCACCATCCCCCTCCACGCCACTCCACGGCACTCTGCTCCACTCCAACCTACCCCACTCAATCAATCGAGCCCTTTCGGTCTACTTCTCGGAACGGCTGCAGTGCAATGCACGATTTATTGAGAAATCAATTGTTTAACAACAGGCAATGGAAACCACAAGAGTTCTTTGCAAACAAACTTCTCGCCTCGAGCCGTCGCACATCCACATCCACAGAGTCACTTCCCTTTTCGCTTGCTCTTCTTCTTCATGCCAACTTCCGTTTGTTGATGCTTCCGGGGGTTCCGTTGGACCAGAGCAGAGGGATGGCGAAACGATGGATCATTGTATGGGCATTTAATTAAATCGATGACAAAATTACGCCAATTAAAGGCGTCGGTCCTCAAATTGGTCTAGCCCGGCGCTACATAACGTATTCGCAGCGTTGTCTCTCTTGTCTTGTCAAATTGTAGGTAAAAGTTATCAAAAAAGTTTGCTCTTCTGCTCGCTCACCGCCATGGCGAGTGTGCTTTGGACTTTCTGACATTGAAACCCATCAATTCGTGTCAATTAATTTGCCTGAGACGACAATGCCACGCCCAGTCTCAGCGCCCCTTATTTATGGTGAAGGTAAAAGATACAGGGTGGAAAAATCTGCTATGAAATGTGGATAATAATAATAGATTCATGGATTTTTAATATATTTTTATAATGTTTATGATTCCTTAAATAAAAAAAGCTCTAAAATCCATAAATAATTAAAAAAAATTCCTTTTAAATTCCACAAAATTATTATATTCTTAATTTCTTTCCGTGTAAGCTGACATCTGGGATGCCAAAAATGTCCCTTCCTATGTATAGTTTGCTTCCGTAATATAATTAAAAACTTTTGCCAGGTGTTGCAAATTTCTCAACTGCTCTTCGGCAGAGAGTTGCGTCCCGACTTCCGGAGAAATGGCGAAAAAGACGAGAAGAGATCTCTTCAGGGGCCCTCTGGTCTGTGTTCTGGTTCTGTTTTGCTTGTTACCTTTTTTAGGGGGCCCTCTATCTTGGCCAACGGAAAGTTCATAAACTTTTGCGATGAAGGACTTTAAATTTGGGGTGAGTGGGCGGTCGGTGGGGAAGAGAGATGGACGCTAATGCTTTGGCTTTCTGCTTTGGAGAGTTGTGTCTCTAAAACAAATTTTCTGTGTACCTTGTGTGCCAGCATGTGTGCCTATCAGTGCTCGGGCTGCTTGGCCTTTGTTTACTCGCCTGCCAGAGAGAATTTCCAGAGATGATGATGACGACGACGACGATGACGACGGCTCTGATGTGGATGAGGAGTAACCTCCTCCTGGCTGTAGGAACAATGAGAGACTGCGCTCCACGCATTATGTTAGTTTGATATGTGTCTTTCGATTGTTTGCCCTGAACTCGACGATTGAAGTTTGCCATATACACACACATCTCGATATTGTCCATCCGAGGCTGTTGACCACACATCGGCTAGCCGCCGATTGTTCGGGGCCCCAAGTCCGTATATTAAATATTTAACCCTGTAAAGTAAATTTCGTTGCCACGGAGCTATTGTTTGGTCTCGATTTTTGTCCAATTTATAAGCCCTTGATGGGCTCAAAGTTTTATAGAAAACAAAATGTGGCTCACTGGCAGATTACTGAGAGATAAAACGTATGAAATTTGAGAGCTGTGAATTATTTTATAGTTAGCTCTTGAGATTCTTTAGAAACAGTTTCTTGTTTTTAATACATTTTTTTATAGGATCCTATGAAATTCCTGGCTTTATATTATTTTATCTAAATTTATTATGACTTTTTTTAGTAGCCATATTAGATTTTAGCCTCTATAACCAACTTTTTGATTTTATGCCTCCTTAAAATTGTGTGCAACCGGGGTCCTGAAACTCATTTTGCAATTTAGGCTCCGAAAACTACTGCATTGCTGCTGCTGGTTGGTAGCTGGCTGCTGCTTTGCTCTGCGCTTTGTGCTTAGCCATGTGGCCAGTAAATTCATAAACTGTGATTCCTCCGACAGTTGCGAGTTTGCCGGCACGAAAATCTTTGCCACAAAAGCCCCCGAGTGTGTCAGCGGTAAAGCAGAGAAAACGTGGGGAAAAACATGGGGCAAGAAAGTGGAGAATGAACGGTGGCTGGTTGGGTATGGCTGGGAGCTGGGGAAAATTTGAATTGACCGCCTTGTTGTTGTTACTTATCCTTAGCCTCTGCTGTTGCTGCTGCTGCTGCAACCATTTCACAGCCGCCTTTCACCCGCTCCTTTCATCATTTTGGGGTCGTTCGGGTTAGTTCAGAAAGTGCAGTAAAAACTTGCGGTGGCATAAAGACCTGAGACCTCCGCCTGGCACATAACTGCCCATACTCTCAGTGCTCAGAGGATCACTGAGAAGAAAGATTTGTGAGGTTTAAATATTTTAAAATTAAGTCTTGAATGATTTTTAAGCTATAGATTTGACAAGCAAATAATTTTAAACTGAAAAAATATTTTAATAACGATTAATAAATATTTTTCAACCTATTTGAATGGAATAAAAATACCCAATAAATCATATTTTATTATAAAATTATGTTTTCTAGCTTGTTATAATTAATTTTAATTTTTTCTTTACCCTGAAACTATTTCCCTGAGTGTTACCCCTCAATGCTGGCACAAAAGACAAAGTTTCAGCGCTGCAATGGTAAAGTTGCTATCCAAGATGTGGAGCTTGGGGAACGCATGTGCAGCCTGTTTTCTGCGGCTGCGGCTTGAATTTGAAATTTTCCAGTTTGTTTTTAGCTGCCGTCGCCGTCCTTGGGAAAAATGTTGAGGCAGAGAGGCATGGGGCATGGGGCAGGAGCAAAAAGCATAGATCACATTTGCTTCTTGTGCGGGTCGCGAGACTGCCAAAAGATGTAAACTTTTTGTCAATGCGGTTCCCAGCAATGTGGCACTAAAAGTGCCGTCCAAGGACAACAAGCGGCAGGAGGAGCATGCTATGGCAATAAAAACAACAACAACAAAAAGTAGGGGAAAAAATACCATCATAAAATGTGTTGCAAGCTGAAACAATTGCTCTGGTTGTTGCTGTTGTTTGGCCAACATGTTGAGCCTAAATCGTTAAAGTTTTTCACAAATGCACTTGCGGCAGATCTGCGCCTAAAATCCTCAAACTACGACATACACTTCAGAAAAGTGGGGGAGCTTTGTATAAATTAAGAAGAAGATTAATTATTTTAAATATTTTTTAATGTTTAGGTTTTTTTTGAAAAATTTTCTATACTGATTTTATGATTCCAATTTATTTCTAGACATAAATACATCTATTTAGGTTACTTTAAAGTGTTGTCAGTGTTAAATTATATTTTTATTATAAGCAATATATTTATACAATATTTTTAGTTTAAGTTTATTGTAAGGGAAATTTCCTTATTGTTTTGGATCTCTGAGAATATTTGTAGGCTCAGTGCAATTTTCCAACGCAACGCGAAATTACATGAAAGTTTTGCCTTGTATCCAAAAAAGCCGCTGCCGAAGCCTCCTTGTTGCTGCTGTGATGTGTTGCTGTTGCCATGTTGCTGCTGCTGCTCTGCTCTGCTGTGCTGTTGGGTGTTGCTGTTGCTGTTGCGTTTGCCGCTGCCACTTGGTTGCTGCTGGGTGTCGGCGTTGTGTACTTCAAAAAATTTTAATTTAAACTTGCGCCATTTTGAAGGCTTTAAGTGGTTGCCAGCTCGTTGACAGTTGCTCCTGACAGAGCCAGCGGACAGACGGCAAAGGCTGTCAGTCCTGCGAGTCCCCCGTCTGTCGTCCTGTCCCACGGTCGTTGTGTCCTTTACCGCCGCAGCTTGTTATTAGTGCTCTCTCCTCTGCTATAGCCCTGTCTCCCTCGCTGTCCCTCTTTAGCCGCGATAGTTGTAGTTGTAGCCGCCGCTGTTGCGTTTTTATATTGCTAGAACGCGTACACAGGAACACAATTTTACGCCAGGGCTTAGCGAGGGTCACAGTAAAAGTTGTACTTAAAATTGAGAGGCTTATATACATTTTTAGAAAATTTTATAGTACTAGTTTTAAGACTGAAATCTTAGAGGTTTGGAGACAGTTAATTTTATAGGGATGTCAGGACCTTAAATATTTTACTTTTTGGAAGTTTTTAAAAGGCTTTTTAAGTCATAGAGTAATTTTCCTTTCAATTGAATTTAAAATCGATTAAATCCTTCCCTTCCCAATTATATACTATTTAAAAGATCCTTTATCAGATTTCCATTTGAAATAGGTCAAACTCTCTCCTTTATTTATTTAAACTTTATTTTTGCACTTTGTCCAAGTGATTTAGTATATTTGCCTAACAACCCCCTTAACAAGTAGCCTATTGCTGGGTGGGGTCAGAGTTGACTATGCAGTCATCATCGTCATCATCCAACCTCGCCACTAAGCCCACTCATCACCACCCACTGCCGCCCGACCACCGCCCACAGTTCAGCCCCCCCTCTGCCACCCCTTTCGCTGTTGCACATTTTTAGCCAGCCTGCAGCCATGTAAAAGCTTTGAATATTTATGCAACAGCAGCAACCAGACGAACGATCCAGGCGGGCGGCAGGAGGCGGGGTCCTTGCAACAGTTGCTCTTCACTTGTAGCTCTGACACATTTTCAAAAAAGTAGGGTCATCATCGGGCTGGCTGACATTTGCTTAAAACTTGCCATGTTCAAGAGCTGCGCGGCGCTGAAAGTGCCGGGCTAGGATGGGGTTGGTCGGTTGGTTCAAGAAAAGTTTGCTGCTTTTTTACGCCAACACGCGTAAGTGCCCTAATTTTTTTTTTTTATGTGGCTGGCAGTGTGTCCTGTTTCAGCTCGATGCCGTGTCCCCCTTTTCTAGGTTGTGGTCCTTTGTCTGTGACTTTGTGCCAGATTTCAATACCCTGAAAATTGGAAGAAAAGAGTTGGTGTTTAAGAAGGATTTTGGCAGCTAATAGAAGGTTATTTGTTTACAATTATGATTTTATTTGGGAAATTAGAAATTTACTTTAAAAATTAATTGAAAATTTAAAGATTTTGTTTTTCAATGTTAAGCTTATCTGGGAATTATCTTGGAATTTTTAAACCTTCTAAAGAAATGCCTAAAAATAAGATCTCTTCTAAATTCTTCAAAAAGAGTATTTAAATTTTGCTAGAATTTTTCCTTGACATCCTTTTGCTCTTTTTTAAGCTGCTGCGCTGATATTGTTCGATTGTTCAGAGGCGGCGTCACCGTCGCCCCTTTATTTGCAGGTCCTTTGCCGGTTCCGTCGGTTGCCCGCCCGGTGCGGTGATCTTTTTAATGAGTTGCGTTTTGTGGCCTGGCGAAAGTTCTTCTTGGCGCCTTTTGCCGTGAAATGAGGTCGCACAAATAATACGAGAAAAAAAATTGGAGAGGGAGAAATGGCATGAAAAAAGGCGAGAGAAAAGCTTTTGTGTTCCCTCAGAGTTTTCCATTGCCACATTTTACGCCAGGCTGTTGTGCTGTATGGAAAATGCTTATTTGAAGAGAGAGAGAGAGCACGCTCATCGCGAATTCGAATTCTGGGGGATTGGCCTTGGTAACTTAAGTGGATTCGCTTGTTAGGCGCTTGCTGGATTTTTCAATTTTTTTTTTATTTTGGTGAAGTGCCAGTTACCAACTGGGTTGGTTAGAGATTTCCTAGATGGCCGAATATAATGGACTAAATTGGCATAAATTCCGCTAGCGCCAGATATTTACTAAATGCAAAGTGAAGATAGATGAAAATTGCCACTAAATGAATGAATTTATTTTGATTGGTCAAAATGGAAAATTTATTAAGCTGTTATTTTTAGTATTGAATTTTCTTCAACATAAATTTGGGTCAATTCATAATGTCTTTATGGTTTTTATATTTCATAAATTAGTTTAATTTACTTTTCTATTAAACTTAAGCTCCCAAAATCTCTATTCAGCTTAAAATTCAACAGAACTACTTCTCTAAGGACCACAATTACTTCCAACTAACTGGACAATCATTTTAGATATACCCCAGCCCCCCAAAAAAAACATATTACTTCTGGGACTGTTCCAGTCAATCTTCTCTGTGGCTGCATAAAGCAAACAGCCATTTTCCCAGCTTTTCCGTATCTCTATAGTATTTACGAGACTTTTCGGTTGTGCAATCCAACGGCAAGAAAAATGCTCTCCAGCCATGACCCATGACCCCGAGCTTCGACCGTTGGTCCATGTCGCATAACTCCCCGTTTAATTATGAGTTGGTTTTTGAGTTCATTATGAACCAGCAGCTAAAACCCTGGAAGAACCTCTCTCCCCCTGGTTGTCATCTTTTGTTTGGGGTTCGTTCGAGCTCATGAACATTTTTGCACGTGAATGCAACAAGAACGAATAAAGTGCACGCCGAAAGCTGCACAATTTACATTTCTTACATTTGCAGTTGGTGTCCGTCCCCCCGTACCCCTTTGGTTTTCCTCACGCCCAATTCCCATTTCCCTGACTGGGCTGTCAGCGCGGTTTTTACGCTGCTGTCACAATACACACACAAAAAGACAAACAGATAAAAGGAACAAGAAGTCGTAAGTGTACAGAGATAACGAATAAAATATACCCTTATGGAATTTTATGTCCAGTATTTTATATTTTAAGAAAGAATTTTTAAGACAAAATACATTTAAAGTATTTTCTTGTGATAAACCTTTATTGTATTTACTCTATTTAATGTTCAATTAAAGATAGGAGAGTCTTAACTACTTAAATATATTTTTCACAACCCCAAAAATCATCTCTAAATCAAAGAAACCTCCTCAAAACACTGATACTCATCTTTGTAAATCCCTAAAAATATTTCAAAAACTCCCGCAGATAACCTAAGCCCCAAATATCTTTTTCAGGATGTGACAATTTTCTTTGGAAAATCATAATTCCCTTTACAAGTGTACCAAACAAGACCCATTTCGGTGTGAGAGCTCTCGCGCTCCCTTGCTCTGGAAAAGTTACTCAACGATGTGACGTGACGTCAGAGGTGGAATGACGTACACTTGAGGGATTTGTGCGAAACAATGTTTTTAAACCAAATTAAAATACGCAACGAGCACTTTACCCGTCATTGCTTGCATTTGTTTGCCGTCTTCAGCTGTCCTTTTCTCCGTGATTCCTCCACCACTTGCCACTTGCCGCGAAAGCCAACTTTTCAGCGTGTGTCCTGCGCGACTTTTGAAGGACTCGCGCCTTATCCACGCCCGACTTCAGCCTGTCAGCGGTTCGCCAGAGCACACCGTGATGCCCTCTCTGGCCGAGCTTTAAGTTTTATTAATTTAATTAAACTACTTACAAAGTTGTATCCCCAGCCATCCACGGCTGTCCAGCCTGTTTTCCTCCCCTCACCCCTTGTGCGACAGGCGAACAAAAACGTGGAGATGTTCATGCAAATGTATATATGTATGTGTAGTTGCTGGTACAGTTACATGCAGAGAGAGAAAAAAAGGAATGAAATTTGTAGTCAAAAGAATTATAAAGGCGCTTAGACTTGCCAAGTTATGGCTTAGATATCTATAAGATATAGTTTGCTGTATTCAGAATTTATTTATAATTTGTTGCATAAATTGTATAGATTTTTCTTGCAGTGTGGTAGCTAACATCCTGCAGCAGTAGCCTCTAAGCCCAGAGCTGAGAACTGCTGGGATGAGTTGAACTCGACTGAGCCTCGCCATGCGCTGTTTAGCACCTAACTCGCCTTGGCCGGAGAGCAACAGCACTTTGTTGTGGCTGCCTTTTGACAAAGAGTGGGTTAATTAAAGGGTTTCTTAGTTGTTAAGTATACAATTAAGCTTTTTAAAAGATTATAGATGCTTTAAAATAATTTTTAATATTTTTAATTTTCCTATAAATGATAAAGGAATAAATATTATATAAATTCTCAAATTAAAATCAAGAAAACTTTACACTTTGAATTACTAGAATTTTCTAAGTAAACTAAAAATAATATTTATCTTAAAATCTTCTTAAAATCTTAAATATTTTATTTCTTAAATCAAACCTGAAATTTAAAGAGATTTTTCCTTTACTTAGAAATTTTACATTCTCCCCATGCTCTATGGCTTTCATATTCCTTTGGCTTGTTGTCGACCTTCTTTTACTGCATTTACCTTACCTGCGTACATTTGATTATTTAGCATTTAGCTGCCTCCATCCACCAGGATGTACCACTCCACCTTTAGATTCTGCATATATTTTCCATTTCTGTAAGAGTGAGCCAAACATGATTTCAGCTTTCAGTTCTCGCTTGCCAGTACTTACGCTCGAATAAATTTTAATAGACATTCGGAGTTATAGTTGGGCGACTCCTTCTTATAACTCAACCCATTCGTAGATCCTTGTTGGTACCCTGTAATGGGGGAGTACGTTCTTACAATGTAAATGTATATTTATTAAATTGGGAAAGATGTACATAATATGTTATATATATTTAAGGTTCTCTAACGTATATCAATTTTAAGGAATAAATAATTATTATGACTTATATTTTATAGAAATTTCGTTATTAAAACGAAATATCTATATCCTGGGTATATTAGACTCCTATCTTCCTATTAAATCCTTCCTCCTTGCTTTGTTTCTGTGTGTGTGCGGTGGCTTGTATGCTCGGACTTGGACCGTGTGTATTTGCATATAAATTATACGTAGCCGTTGACTTTGTGGCCTCCACCGGAATGCCTCAAGCAGCTGGCTGAGCCTGGGACTGGGACTGCGACCGAGAGACCAGAGAAACGTAGCGTCTGTCTGGCATTTCTGGCCCCTTGTGGGACGTCTGGTCCGTCTGGTCCGTCTGGTTCGTCTGTCCTCCGGCATATGCTGTTTGTCCATTCCATATCCTTTGGCCATGTTATGTAAATTATTTCAATAGGCCCGTAATATGTGCCGAAAAATTATTTAGCCAAAGCCAAAGAGTGAATGTGCAGAAAGAACAACACGCATTAATTATTTAACAAACATAGAAAAAGCAAAGCTGCAGGGGGTTTAAGGGAAAATTATTATAATAAATCTGAAAGTAGGAGTCATCGATGCCATGACCAGACGTCAACGGAAGCACTGGAGCGTTTTCCGAGCGGACAGAAATCACAGACGACCCCCGCCACGGGCGGTCCGAGCTGGACATTTTAATGATACAAGTTGGAGAAATATTATTTTACGGTGGATAACTGGCGGAGAAGATTAAACACTCTACAAAACGTGCTAGAAAAAATGTTAACCTGGAGGGTAACTATGAGAAATTAAATTATTTTCTATTTATTTTAACTCTCTTAGGTGATTTTTGGATTAAATAGCTTAAAGATGTATTAAGTGTAATATAATTTAATATATACAGGACTTTATTTCCCTTTTCAAATATTCAAATACTTTAAATAGTTAATAAATATGCCACAACTTGCGTTAACCACAAACAAATTATAGTCCAAAGATGTATATATATATATTCTTAATTATTCTCAGAAAACCATTAGTGGAAATGTTATTCCAATTAAGCTAACCGATGCCTGGAATATGGCTCTGGGACTTGTTTGTTAATTAACCAATGCTGAGGCAACCGACCTTTACAATCGACGCTTAAGAATAGATTGCCGGAAGGATTTCTCTGGGATTTCCCGTCTTGACAACATTTCCCCGAAATTCATTTCCATGCCAAGTCTTAAACCCACAAAATGGCCGAATGAAAACCAGAAGAAGAGCATCAGAAAGTGGACACTTCCGTTGACATTGAATTAAGAGGATTGAGAGGCGGTCTGTGACCGGACAGAAAAAGGGGGTTTTACACTAATAAACTAGCAGGAAAACATGCTTAAAGTGTTTTATGATTGCCCACCCATGCGAGAGGTCGAGATGTCGCGGCGTTGGCATTTTTAGTCCTTCGGAACCCAGCCCTTTTTCCCGCTTCCCTCTCTCTCTCCCTTGGACGAGAATGTCCTGCTGCTAACCGCAAAAAGCAATCTACACGTGTTTTCAAAATTAATTGTTATGATGGCTTTTGTTGACGCCGTTTTTTTTTTTTCAACCAACCATTCGCTGGTACACTCACAAAAATTATCCAAGTTACTATTTTATTTACTTTTAAAACTCATTTAAATTTAATTTTTAAATATGAAATGCAGAAAAGATTTGTGGAAAAACTTTGAAAATCTCTCTGAAAGTAAAGCCTTTTTACTAACCATTTTTCTTGTGTTTTTTCTCTTAGTGCCTGTGCCTTTGTTGCTGTGTTTGGAAGGGACACAACCCGGCTACCGTTTGAATATTTGATGAGGGCGTTACGAAAGCACAAACACCGGCAATTTTATTTAGCTGTTGTTGTCGTGTGGTGGTGATGTTGCTGCTGCTGCTGCTGTTGCTTTTGCAGCTGTTTTTTTAACGCCTAAAATTATGCAGCATTAAACAAAAACCGCCGGCAAAAGATGGCGTGTGAAAGGGACACGGGGGAGGAGCAGGAGGAGAGCAGGGTACCTACGGTCGCAGGCACTGAACCCCGGCGACATTTGTGCTCGCCATTTTTCACCTTATTAAAAGCTGCGCTGACCGCAAAAACCGTGGCCAGCCTGTTTGACAATTGTAAACAATTTGCTGAATAGAGAACCGCGAATATGGGCGGGTGTGAACGGGAGAGGGGGCGTGGCACATGCACATTTTATAGCCAGCGAAAGAATTAGTTAGCCCCCGAAAACCGCAGGCGAGATTTAGGATATATATAAATTTTGTGTAATTAAGTTTTACTTCATTTGGGACGCGGTTTAGTGTCGGGGGGATATAGTAGAAATTTGAGGATGAAAAATATTTTAAAGAAAATTTTACAAGGGATATTTTAAAAAAATATATATAGGAAGGTTTTTCTTACGTTTTATTTTAATTGTTTTCCTATTTTTATGTAGCTTTAACCGAATTATTTAGATGATTTAGAAGGGAAAAGTAATAAAACAAAATACTAAACATTTCCTAATATTTATTTTATAAATTTACAGTTTTTTAATTGTTAAAAAATTACTTTTAAAACTAGTTACCCGAAACCGATTTATTAGAAACCCTTTCATCCGCTTCTCAAGTTTTCTGGAATGAATCTCAACAGGTTTGTAGACCGATTTCCTAACCCATTTCAAGTGGAGTTTCCAACAATGTCCTCTGTAGTGCTAAACTACGGTTAGCAGCCTCGTTTTAATTTCGAATGGCGGTTCGGCTCGAAAACCGCATTTCATGGCCGGCGAGGGATGGTCCGTTGGATGTTGATTTTTGGCCGTTGCCTCGAAAAAACCCCGCCCATGGGTTGACCGCCTACGGAACGCCGTCAAACGCTTGGCTGCTTCTCAACTTTGATTTTTTGGCGGCTCTGAAAATTTTTAAATTGGCAGCAATCCCCCCTCTCTACCCCCTTCGATGCCTCCTCTCTCTCTCTCTTATGCGGTCAATGCCGTTTAGACGTTCGGTCAGCCAACTCAGTTAGAATTTGGCCGAAGAGAGGGGTCTGCGGACATGTGGTTTGTTTGGTTTTTGTGGGATGGCAGCTGTTGATTTTTCGGGGCCAATGCGTTATAATTTTCTACTGTATATTTTTGCCTGTTTCCCTGCATGGTTCATGGTTCGCAGGAATTAAATTTTAAAATGTGTGTGTGTGTGTGTCTACACATACCGGTGGTTGTCCCCAGCAATCAGGGGGAAAATACCAATAAATTAACAATAGCCCATGGCCCATGTAGCGGCGTCATCGTCCTCCTCCCTGGCCAGTGTCGCCTG
This sequence comes from Drosophila leontia, assembly GCA_008042735.1. Taxonomy (NCBI): domain Eukaryota; kingdom Metazoa; phylum Arthropoda; class Insecta; order Diptera; family Drosophilidae; genus Drosophila; species Drosophila leontia. Next base: position 71,568 of record VNKB01014655.1, read on the forward strand.
CATTTATTGGCTCGTAAATTAGCATGCAAGTCAAATAAATTAATTCTTCTTTGCAATATTTGCATAAACAATTTTGCATAATATGCGCAATAGTCGAGAGAGAGAACGGCAGCCGAAACAGGCAAAATGTTCATGAGGGTAAATGCAATATCGGCGAGGGTCAATTGATGAATATTTATAAATCGTTAAAGTAACAAATATACTTTGTAGATGTTGTTTAAATAATAAAGACTTGAAATAGGAGGTTTTGTGGGTCAATTTATTAAATTTACAAAATACAAATATTTGATGGTACATTAATAAAAAATCTATCTTTTATATTTAATTTGCTACATCTTGAATTTTCTTTAAGTTATAATACAATTTCTTTATTTATCCCCTAAAACCTCCTTTGTTAACTGTTTAATCACACCTTATTGTTACTGTTTTACGGGTTCCCTGTATGTTTACCTTACCGTTTGCCCAGATGCATGATTAGACATTTGGCCGCCGCCGCCTCCTAAAGGACGATATCGGTTCAAAGAGTACCGGCAGATAGATAGTGCTATATGGCCTATGCATAAACAACGGCAGCGGGGCAACAACAAAAGCCCCAACCACATGACTGGACGATTGACCAAGGGCTAGGCAAAGTCCCTGGCCTCGAAGCCCCCTGCCTCTGGAGCCAGAATAAAGCTCCGGCCGTGTCTGGCTTTTGCATTTGGCATATTTTAATATGTAAATGTAATTTCTCCAATGAGCTGACTTCATGTCGAGGACCAGAGTCCGTACGCCATAGCAGTACGTCTGCCGTTGCCACGTCTCACCAATGTCTGCGGCTAATCAAAGACAACAAGAAAGGAAATTAACTTTGGGAAGCTGAAATTTGGATACCCTTTGCCAAAGAATAGATCGATAAAATAGATCATAACTAAGGAAAAAATTCATTAAATTCAATTCGGAAAGCTTTTCTATATAAGTTTTTAATAGGCTAATAAATCTGTATACTTAATTTAAAAATTTTAAAAATCCAATTTTATGTCATTTTTTGAAAATTTTAATGATGTAACCCCTTGCATTTTTTTGAAAAAATGGCTAAAAAAAATTTTTTCTTCCGGAAATGGCTAAAAAGACGCTCTTGTTAATGCTGATCAAGAATATATATGATTTATGGGGTCCGAAGAGACTCCTTCACTGCTTTTCAAGCTGCTGACTAAAATTAGAATACCCTGTAAAAGCATAAAAAGACCCATCACAGATGCTAATGCAAAAGCTGCTGATGACACAGTGGTCTGCCACATATTTTATTAAAAACTAAATAGCTATTTTAATTCATTTAAGCCGCAGAAAGCCCATCTAGGAGCTGTCAAGAAAATTACTGCTTTAAAAGAGATAAATTTAAAAGTTAATAAAATTTAAGGAGATTGATATAAAAAATAGTCCGAAAAATATACTTTATTTAGATCAGGTTCATAAAAAAAAAACAGAAAACAATTTAAAGAATATTTCTATTGCAATCTAAGCTTTTCCCAGAGACCACTGTAACTAACCATACGTATTTATTTCAGCATAAAGAGAATCCTGGAATGAGGGGGCCTGGCATGTGCAACAATTAATATTGTGCCCTTTTGCCTCAGGGCCCGCCCGCCTCCGTGGCGGAAAATCGGAGAATCGTCAGAGTCATCATCAGCAGCGTCAACACATCGCGCAGCCACATTACGCATACGCCGCGTATGTCGCGCGGTTGTCGTTTAATAAAAAATGCAAAGGCTAATGTCTGCACCGCAAATTGATGTGAGCCGAATGTGCGCATAAACGACGCTAGATGGCGCACTTTACGCGTGCAAATTGACGGATCCTGCCAAAGGACGAAAGAGAGAGAGAGAAAGGTTGAGAGGGCGTTAGACAGCCCACAAAACACAAACAAAAACACACAAAGACACAGACGCACACGCGAGCGGATTAAATTCACAGCAATTTCACTTCAGTGTTGTGTTGACGGAAATAGACGCCTTGTTTTTCCAGCCACTCGAATAATCCCTTTTAAAGGATAAATATGGATATACTTGAATATAAATGTTTATATTAAAAATGTGTAGGGAGAATTTGGCTTTTCTTATTATGTCTCTATTATTAAGGAAATGAGAAATCGAGCAGTTCATGAATTTGTACTGAAAATGTCTAGTTCAAAGCCTTGTTTTGGAAAATAACAACCCTTTTGTAACAACATTAGTTAAAAAAACTCAAAGATATAATTAATAAAAGAAAATACATTAATTTAATTTAATATATTGTAAAGCCGTCCAAAAAATATTTAAATTTTTGGCTGGAAAATTCTCTTCATTTCTACACAACCCAACTGATACGGTATTTTTAAAGTACATTCCATTTTAAATATTTTCAAACCCAAAATTCTGCTGATGATTTTTCGCACTTTCTTTATCTCGAGCGTTGCCTTTAACTGCATTGTGAGCTTTTTGTTTAGTGATTTGTTTACCCCAACCAGAACAACAGGGGGAAAAAAAGGAAAACCAAAAAAACAAAAAAATTGAAACCGAAATACGATGCCAAAGGCTGCGACCCCCCGGGCCCCTTGTAAACCGTGCAGCAGCCCCTCTGCCCACATCAAAGCGGAATCTCTGGGAGGCTTTATATAAAAGCTGTGCGGCAGACAGGCCATCAATACAAAATGGCATAGAGTTGAGTGGGCGTTAACAATATGCCACACCCCCCGCCTGAAATCTCTAACGCCCCTCGGGGCAGGGGTGGGGCACGAAAAAGAAGGAAAAAGGGGGCTCGGAGGGGCATTCATTGTTGGCTGCCTTATAAATGCTGCGTATGTTTTGGTTTTTTGGCTCAACGACTCAACTCGTTTGCAATTTCTCTGCTGTCGCTCTATCAGCCGAGGTCCCTTCAGTAATGCACTGGGGAAAATAACACTAAAATTTGAATTAAAAGTAGATAAAAATAAATAGTTCTCTAAAATTAGATAATATAAAATAATAAAATCTATCATAACTAAGCTAAAAATGTATTAAATTCAATTTGGAAAGCTTTTCTGTGCTAGTTTTTTCTATGTTAACAAATCTACCTCCTTAATTTTTTATTTTAGGATATCACAATTTTTGTCGATTTTTGAAAAATGTAACCCCTTTCATTTTTTTGGAAAAATAGCTAAAAAATTGTTTTCCTCCTGACATGGCTAGAAAGACTCGCCTGTTTATGCTGATCAATAATATATATGGTTTATGGGGTCGCAAATGGCTGCTTCATTGCTTTCCAAGCTTCTGACTAAAATAAAAATACCCAGCCAGAGTATAAAAATAATTATCATTATATTTACGAATTAACTTTTAGTATACAAATTTTGTCATCCAAAAATCTTGACTAAAATAAATTTTTAAGCCATATTTTTTGCACAGTGCTCTCCTGTTTTGCTCCTCCTGATCCTGGGGTCCTGCTAAAGTGTCTGCGAATATGACGCGTCACTCTGGGATCACACCAATTTGTTAAAAAACGGGGCAGCCGGGGGGACATGGGGGGAATGCTGCTGATGGTTTGATAAGGAGGGTGCGGTATAGGCCCGTTCGTTGGTTCATTCACTCAAAATGTCATCAACGTTGAGACGACAGATTGCAGTCATTTTGCTGGCATTTTTTCCTCCTTCGTTTTTGTTATCATCTGGTTTTGGTTTGTTTGTGTATTGTGTGTGTGAAATGGGTTGAATGGTATAGGAGGAGGATTCAGGAGGAGTTTTAAAAAGGGGGAAAAGGAGGAGCTTTGAGGAGCAGGGTAGAGCCTAATAGTTGGAGAATACAAATTTTTAGGTCATACACTTTAGGATAAATAAATAATATGAAATATTTAATAATTAAATTGATTATTTTCATTTCTGATATTTTTTAAATATTTGTATGTGAAATCTAAATTATTACATCTAATTCTCTTCCCTTTTTAACTTACACATTCACTTTGTACCACTTTGTAATCCCTTTTTGGATTAGCAGCTCATCTGGACTTCTGCACAACCGAATCAATTATCCTTTTGCATTCCCCTCTGTGCCAATCCCAATCGCCCTCCCGTTTGACCATGCCGTTGACATTATAGCAGCTCCATCAAAGCCACTCACTCCATACTTTATTGCTTACCAACTAGGATGGCCGCCTGCTTGTGCCCGTTCCATATCCCTTAGTGTGCTGGTGCGGTGCTGTCACTCAGCAGAGGATGCGTCACTCATGCCGGCTGACAGTGTCGAGAGTGGAGAATTAGATTTAAATTCGAAATCTGCTTAAAGGCACAGCCAGCAGCAGCAGCCAGTGAAGGGAAGTGAAGTGTAGTCCTAGCGACTTTATAAATTCCTTTTATCCCACTCGCTCGCTCTCTCTCTCTCTCTATTCCCAATGTATGGGAACATCAAAACATCGTTATCATCATCGGGCAGGGCATGGAGACCAAAAAGATGGAAGCCAGAACGAAACCAAACTCCACTGAGCTGAGCTGTGGAAATGCAATTCATTTTTCGCGCCATACCTGCACATAAACCATTCATATTCATAAAATTGCATAATCTCGAAGAGTCATAATAATCAAAAACATATTTGCGGCATGTGCCCCCCTAGTCTACTCCTTTTCTTCAGCCATAAAACTTCAACTTTGGCCTGGCTTGAAAAAGTGCAGTGAACAAAAAAATAGAGAGAAACTAATTCTAGTTGTTTTGTTTTTGAAAATATGACTCATAATAAAATCTAATTAGAATAAGTTACTAACAAAATACAAATAAACTTCTAAGTAGCATTAAAAAACCTTCGATTGTTTTAGATTTTCCCTTGTTTTTTATAGTGTTTTAAATAGGAAAACCACCCAGGGAAGAATAATGCAATGGGACGACTAAAAAGGGGGGTCTTTTGGTTGTGGAGGGGATGCTGCAACAGCAATCGGCAATGGCAACGGCAATGGCGCCCAAGTAGGCGGAAATAAACGTGGAGGCGAGCAAAGAACCAAGTTGTATGATTTTATTTATGCCACCACTACATAGGTGGCGAGCAAGGGGGGGGGTGGCAAAAAAAAGGGGGCAGATTCTTCTCCTAGTTCGCATCCTCCGCTTGCTCACTGGCTGCTGTGCTGGCTCGTAAAGTTTAGTTGAACCCAGAAGCCGTAAAAGGCGTTGGCAGTGGCACACTCAGCAGTCATCATAAAACTATAAATTTCATATTTGCCACACTCACACAAACACACACCCACACACAGGACACACAGCCACAGGAAGGTGCAGAGGAGGTAGTGGTGGTGGGGAAAATCGGGGAGGAACGGCATGTTATCATTAATGGTCGGTAGAACTATGATCATGATGATGATGATGATGCTGATGACGTTGGCTTTGGTAATGTTTATGGTGACGCCTGGGAGTTTTTGGGCAAGGCCTGTAACATTCTCAGCTTGTGCACTGAGAATAAAAATGTGGGGATAATAAATATACTTGAGTTCAAAGTTATGAAATGTGGAAAATATTTGGAAAGGTTTTCGAAGGAAAACTGTTAAATATTGTGAGCTATTAAAGCCATTATAATGAATTGAAAACGTTTGCTACTTTTTATAACTTAAGGAATATATTCCTCTTAAAAATATTATAATATTACATTTCATTAAGGAATATATAAAATAATTTTCTTATATGAAAGATTATATATAATATTAATTTTTAAATATTTATTTATTAAATATGATATGATGACTGAGTGAGTCCATCAAATATTAGTTTAAATAATTTTCTTGCCTTGGTTTTTCCTCAGTGAATCTTTTCTTTAGCTCTACCTGCCGCTAAGTGTTTTGCAAGTATATATATTATATAATATATACGTTTGCATATATATAAATTCCCATCGTGCGCCTGTGTATGAGGTTTGTGTGCTTTGTTATGTAGAGCATGCAATCATTTTATGACTCTGCGTCGAGCCGCAGAAATGTCAGGGGCAGTCCGCTAACCATCCAAAGTGTTCCGCCCCCACTGGCCCATCTTCCATCCTATAACCTACATCCTCCATCCCCCAGCCGAGTATACCCGTTCCCCCCAGTGACCCCTCTTTGCTGGTGCCAAGTGTTGCCACAAATTTAATAAACTAGAGACGTGCGTTTGAGCTCTGGTTTTCACTCTGCTCTCTCTCGAGCTGCCTTTACTTAAATAGTTTAGCAACTAGATCAAAGTTTTGTTTTCGGCTTTTTACTGTTTCGGTTTCTGTTTCTGTATTTTCGTTTAATTTTTGATTTGGTTTGTGGGTCACAGGGGAAAGTTTTAACTCGGTTTGCAGCGGGCATGTAATTTATTTAAACATGTTCATGGACATAAAGGGAATGAAAAATGTTAGGCCAAGTGCTGCAGCTGGTCTCGTAGGTATAAAAAAAAAATAGGCAGAGAGGAAAAACTAAAAAGAACATTCAACTTTTTTTTCTGCAAATAAATTGATTAACTAGGGGGAAGAAAAAAATGTATAGATCGATTTAAAGTAAACATTTAATAGAAATGTGTTTCCTGTGGCGGAATTAATGGAAAATTACATTAGTTTTGTACTGACAAAAACTTGTGATAATTACTTTAAATCCTTTGGTCAGTCAAAAGAAAGCATATATTTAATTAAACACTTTTTTTTATAGAAAAAGATATGTAATAAAGATACACTTTAATAAGTCTTCAAATGCATTTGTATTTATATTGCAATATCTATCATTAAACTAGGTTAAATGCAGCTCAAATTCTATTTTTTCTTCAGCATTACATATATTCTCTATGTACCCATATCGAATATTGCTCTGCATATCCTTCCATCTCCATTCCGAAACCTCATTAGCAATTCAAAAAGCAATACTCTGCCATTGACAAACATTCGATGACTTCATTTCACCAATTAGATGGCATTGCTGTAAAAGTTAACAGTGCGAGTTATGGCCAAACTCGGAATCGTCTCAAATGATGTGCCATTTCTGCAGCATTGCATTAGTTAAAGTTCGTCCATATAGCAACAATCAGCGCCGAAAAGAGGAGAGGCGCCAGAAGTGGGGCCAAAAGAGGCGGCACTGCTGCGGTTATTGCCGCACGAAAATTTGTAAACGAAACGGAAACAGCTCGTAACGATTTCAATGAAGAGATGACATGGACATGTCGACCAACTAGGACATCGTCGATGCCTTTGCTTCTCTGCTGGTGGGAATTGTTATGGCGATGGTGATGGTGCGGATGCTGTTCGAGGATGTTCCAGGAACTGAAGAGGTGGCTGTGCTGCGAAATGACAAAGTTCTAAAATATTTATACAAAATATATTTATAGAAACATCTGTATAATAATTTTACTTGATAATACAAATTCATTTTTGAGTTCTTTATCATTTTAAATAAACAAAAACATCTAAAACTTTACCCATATAAATTTTAAAAATTAATTCCTAGCTCTAAGTATACCCCTACAATTTCTTTAATATGTTTCCTTTTTTTCCTTCTAATTTGTATTATTTTCCAATGCTTTTCCGACTTCCATATCAGCCCATCTCTGATGGGTAGTCACTTGCCAAGGAGAGTGTTCTTCTGCCTGGCTCTGATGATGACTGCAAATCAGACAAATGTACGCAAAAACCGCACCGAAAACTTTTCGCCAATGCACAAGTGATGGAACCAAAGGCGAATGAGACCGATATGGGGGCGAGGAAGGGCGGGGAGGAAGTTTTGGGGAATCACCTCGGGACATTTGCTCTGCTGCATTGGAACTCAACGGAAGGCAAAACTTGAAAGTGCTGCCCCTGACCCTATTCTCTTTAGCATCCTTTGCCGGCCTGCTTGTTGTGTTCCATCCGGAACTTCGGTGAGTACACTAAAAGAAAATGTTATATCTCAATTTTTGATTGGTTTTTTTAACTACAAAATAAAATCTTTAAGGGAAAGAGATTTTACGCTTGTTAAAAATTATTTTACAACCTTTATTATTAGAAGTTAATGTAATGTAAATAAAAATGCAATTAGCAACAGTTTTAATATTGATTGCATTAATAGTTAAAAATTCTTAAAACATGATTAATATATTCTCCTACTGTTTCTCTGAGTGCACTTGGTTGGGGCTACGATTGATGTGCAATAATTATCCAAAGTTGATTTGTTTGTTTGCACCAGGCCAACAAAGCGTAAAAGCCAAGCATACCAATCGAAGAGTCAGCCCTAAACGTAGGTCCTGCCTCTCCCTTGGCCTGGTCCTTGAAAATGCGGTAATGCTGTAAATGAGTATTATTATGGGCCCTCTTCTGCTTCTCCTACCCAACTCGCCTTTGGATCTACTCCGGGGCCAAGTTTTTGGTGAGTTTCTTCAATGTTTCTCTTGCCTTATAGTTTTTGGCGTAGTTTTCGATGTGGCTCTGGCTGATGACGATAATGATGATGATGATGATGACGGGTATTGGTATGAGGATGCTGCTGCTCAATAAGATAAGTGCGCTGTTTAGTTTTAAAGCCACAAGCAGAAAAGTTTTCCCGATGCACAGAACTTTGCCAGGGAAAGGGACAGGGGTAAGGGTAAGGGTATTTATGGGTATTTAGGATAGCTAAAAATATAAAGAGTTCAATTGGTTATTTTGTGCAGAGTGTAAAGTTTGTTTGCCGAATTGATTGAATGGTTATTAAGCGAAATTTTGATGATCAGCCGAGTTTAATTGGATGAAGTTAGGCGGAAGTTTTGGTTATTTAATTATAGCTCGATAGCTTTTACTTTGTGTCTGAGAAGGAATACTTAAAGTTACTTCAAAATAAAGTGCAACCAATATTCGAAGACACATACTATACATGTGTTCTTGTCCCATCTGTTTCCTCTATTTTTCCTATTCGCAATTGAGAAATTAGTGCATTAACTTTTCCTTTGACGCCCCCAACAAATAAATGGTGGCATTTATTTGAATTGCTCAAACGAGTTTTACTCTCCATATCCTCGGCACCAATAAAACGAATGAAAGAGCCAGACAAAAAATAAAACAGAACAACTTTTAGTTAAACTTGCTAACCTCATACAAGCCTCCCTCCCCCCTTTTCCCCCTTTTGCTTGCTTGGCTGCCTTTACTGTTGATTTACTTTAGCCTATTGCTTTGGCATTTAGGTTTTTAGTTCTTCGTGTTGTTCCATTTGTGAACCGGAAATACACAGGAGCGCAGGTTGCCGGTCTCTGCTGGGCTCTACTGGGATAACCCCACTCGAACGCAATCAAAATACTTTGGCTATACAATTTATTGGCGCAAAAACAAGTTCAATTTCAAATGAAATTCGCTTTTCGGTAAAAGGGAGCCAGGGACACAAGCACACATGAAGACAAGATAAACATGTGGGCACGGTAAGAAAAAAGGGGTAAGTGACCTCAATTTTAATTAAGAAACTATTAAAGTTAAAGATGATTTAATAAATTGTTAAGTTTTCTTTCGAAAAATCTTAAGAAAGGTAATTGTTTATCATATTTTAAAGTATAAAAAAGATTATTTGATTTCCTAAAATATTTTTAAATATACAAAAATTGAAAAATATCTAAAATAAATATTTTGTTTCCCTATAATCAAGTCATATACACCCACCTTTCTTCCTGTGCCTTCTGGTGAATGAGTTTGCTACACGGATTGCAGGAGACAGTCAAGATTCAAATAAATATCAACAAGGAGGAACACTGAGACCCCACACATAGTTGCACCTTTGTGTGTGGTGCCCAGTTTGGATTGTGTTTTCTAATATAGAAAATAGTTGAGAAATATTTTGCCAAGTAGCCAGAGCGAAGATGGCAGCGGAGGGAAGAGGCATTTGGCAAGACAAACAATCAGTTAAGAGCTTTGCGAAAGACGATACATTGCCTAACGGGGGCAACAGGGACAGATAGAGATGCTTTGCACTCTTTTTATTGAACTTACATAACATTTTTGGGTTATACTCGCATGGCTGTGGGGGAGGAAATTGCGGGGCGGCCGGAAGTGGTACTGTGTACTGTGATTTCCGGGCAGCTTCCTTGGCTAGGCTGTGTAATAAATATACAGAAGAGTGCTTAAGATCAAATCAATTGATAAAGAGCGTAATAAACTTGTATCCAACTATTTACATAAAACTTTTCTCTAATAATATTATGGCAAAAACCTGAAGAGGATGCCAGGAGGATAAGGAGAGTCAAAGGGGAACGGAAGCACTCGAAGCACTCTTTGCTTTTCATGTCTTGCATATTTGGGTTAAAATGTATTAGTTTTTCCAGCTTGGCTCTCCTTGTGTCTATCACATATTTTCTTATCAGAAAATTCTATTTATTTTCATCCTTTTTGATGTTGCAAAATGTTGAAGCAGAGAGTGAGGAAACAATGTCGATCTGCATGGCAGCCATAAATTGTGTGCTTATGCAAGCCTGTCCTTCCGAAAGTAGGTAATGTTGGTCTAACCCCACTTAACTGGCAGACGTTTAATTTAAATCAACAAATCAATTGAAATTTATGTCCGAGTTTAATGTCGAACAATTCTTGCAAAAGTGTTGTGCCATTTGAGCTCTAATTAAAAGCGAGAGAAAGCGAGTTGATTGCGAAAACATTTCCCGAAATCGAATAGCACATAAACATGATTAATTAAGGGATTTTGTTCGAATAGTTATATAGCAGAGAAGTAGCAGAGAACAGTGTTAATTGAAGCTTAACCAGTTTAAGTTACAAAGGGATGTCCAGGATTATTTGAAAATTGTTCAAGACTACCTAAATTATTACTGTATATGATGTGATATATAACCCATAAGAGCACATTTCTAGTTTAAATATTGATTTTTACAACTCTCTATTCCGGCTAGACACCATACTTTTCGATACTTTGCATATCCTGGCGCTGCAATCTCTGTATAAACAACTCCACATAGATGTAAACTCTATAACTCATGCGGATAGTTATTCTAAGCAATATCTCATGTACATTTGCCCGATGTCAACTGCAAAATTTATGCACATCTATGTACATATGTGGAACTCTTTGGGTGTCCTTTGGGTATCCCCCTTCCTTCTTGTTGTTGCGGCTGTCGTTTTATCAAGGCAGCTAAAGTCGCCAAACTTTTCAGGACTATGGCAACAAACACACAGAGCGAAATAAAAAATATAGAGAGAAATGCTACAACAATTTTTATTGGATTTCGCGTGTCGCATCGGCAACGGTTTGCAGTTAGTTTTCGGTTCGGTTTGGTTTGGTTGTTGTTCTCCCGTTGATTTTGCCCCTTTTTTGAGGTTTGTTGGCCTTTTGCCAATGGCTTTTTCAATTATACTAATGACATTCAAAAAGAATTTGTAGAAATGCCAGAATGTAGCCGAAAAAAAAAGAGAGGCAAGAACCCATGGCGGCCATTTTGTTGTATCACACATGCATGTGGGAACCCTGCTCATGTCCTTCGTCCTAGCTCCTAGAATGAGCGTTTTTACCAACGTTTTTGTTGTCGTTTTTGTTGCCCCGCTGTTTGGCTTTGGCTTTGGCGACTGGGCAAATAAAAACAATTTGCGCCAAATTAAACTTATGAGGCATAAAGATATTTTTTGGCTGCTCCCCGTTAATGCCGTGCACACAAACAAATGCTTGACAATGCGAGATGAAGATGAGAATCAGAGCATACCAAGCCATGTGGCCATGATGTGGAAGCCCCAACAAAAAAAAAAGGAGACAACATGTATGTACATATATGTCTGGTAAGTGATAAATCTAGGCAGGACTTTCTTGAACCCCAACCAAAAGCAAAGAACAGTTGTGACTAAAATAATAGGTTCTATATTTATTATGGAAAGAGAATAAATAGTATTATTATTATACATTTTATATATCATTTATACTTGGAATACTTAAATGGTTTATAGAAAATATCCCTTTTCAAAACCCCACCTTTATTTTCCTAACCTCAGCTGTAGACGTCACACAGGACAGAACAAAAACAACAGCGGCGAACGCCAAAAGACCAAAGTCGACGCTAAGAAAGGATATTAAAGATTAAATGATATAAGCGGCAAGTTGACGTTGGAACATCTCTCGAAGGGGGTGGAGGAGTAGGCAAACTCCGCCGAAACAGGCAGAAAACTTAACCAAGCCAGAAACTCCACCCACCAGAGTGAAATCTGAGCGCCATAGATAAAACACATGATGCGTTATATATGTGCGTTGTCTGTATATGTTTATATGTGTGTGACATTGAAAAGGATAACAACAGAGGGAGGATATATGTATACACACACACATCACCAGATTCAGCCCCATCTCAGCTGTGGCCTCAATTCTGGTCTTGTTTTTGTTTTTCGCCTTTTTTGTTTTTGCCTCGCTGTGTCTAATTAACCGCGTGCGTGGCGCATCATAAATCGTTTCAACCATGCACAAGGCCATTAAAATTCATATCAAACCAGATACCCAAAAGAGGGGAGTGTTCTTGTATTTGGCAAGCAAAACAAACACAGATTTCCCAGTGGCCTAGAGTTTTGGAGGGGAGCTCTGCTCGTAAGTTGAAGAGTTCTTTTGAGAGTTTCTCTAGAAGCTAAGCCAGGCATTAAATTAGTTGTTGCTGCAAGTAAATAAAAAATTGGGAAAATAAAGTTTGGATTTAGAAAGGAAAATGGAAAGTTTTGGGAAGGTTTTTTAAGAAAAAAGGATAGCATACTTTTGTGGATAATGCAGCTACCTTTTGTCTTCCTTATAATTCCTCCATTTTATTTCCTAATTATAAATAATATTCTCAATTATCTTCAGTATTTATGTAACACTTAAAAATCTGTGAAATTGCGTACCAGAACATCTTTCAAAACTTCCCCAAAAAGTCATCTACATTTTATGGCAATATTTAAATATCATATAACCGACACTTGGCCATAAACAACCTTGGACGCATATTAATTATTCAACTCAACTTGAAATTATTCCTTTTATTTTTGGGTTCTGTGGTTAAACTTTAATCATTTTACAGTCCCAAAGCTGAAGCACAAAACTCCATTTCAACTCGACTTGATTTTGGGCCTTACCACATGTGAGCACTTGTAATTATAATTTCCACTTATTATTTCTCGTGCTGGGTTTTTGTTTTTTTCTGTATTATTTTTTTGTTTTTGGCTCGTGTTAATGCAAAGCACTAAAGCTGTTTTCGACATTTTTGCGACAATTAAATTACTTTTCTCGGCCAGACATTCGCTGTGGGTGTGTGGTAGTTGGATATGCTGGGCATGTTTATAATTTCATAATTTACCAGAAGTTTTGTGCGACGCCATATGTCCTGCTGTGCTGTGAGTATGGGTTGGGTTGCTGGGTCGAAGCCTCCTAGCTTATGCACTACAAATTTGCGATGAAAGGGCTTAGTGAGAGGTATTTTTTGGACAGAAATGAGAGTTCAGGAAGAAGGAAAAACAATACATTTATATATTTATTTTTAAATTTAAATAATACCTCAAAACTTGTATTAAATCATCTTCAAATAAAGCCACAGCTGGACATATTTTTAAAGCCAATGAAAAATATTTAAAAAATTCCTGCCATTGATATATCGAATTACAGATGAAATCCCCGCTTCGGGCTTCACCTCTGTGAACAATCCCATCGGATTATTCGGATAATCAGCTCTATATTTTTTTCGCTCTGCCATTTTTGTAGCGCACCCCGCAGCTCGGCATACCCTTCTGGCACTCCATACACTCCATGTCAACATCCACAGCCACATCCATCGTTCATCAACATAATTAGAAGCTGTCGCTTGTAGTTGAAAGTAATTTTGCAACTGTTGTTCGCCGGCACCCTTGTGATGATTTTACCTACTCTCCGAATGTCCTACCTACTTTCTGGGACCGCCCAGGAGAGCGAGTGGATCGCCCGCTGAGCCAGGGGCCAGGGAACCCTGCAATATGTTGATCGGAACGGAACCACCCCGAAGGAGTAGAGCTGAGTGTGGAAAACCAAAAGTGTTTTTACATGATTTTTGGCAAAGCGAATGCCGCCACCCCTTATTGACGATGTTCCATTAGGGAGGCTTCAACCGCCCGGCCACGCCCCACTCTCTACTTGGGTCTCTGTGTATTGGTGAAAACTAAATTGCAGACTGTCAATTACAGTTGCCGCCTTCGAGTTGGCTAAGAACTTAATTGCCGAGCAAATAAAGCGGCTCAGAGGGAAAACTGAAGTAATTCAGGGAATGAAAAAGAAATTAATAATCAATGGGTGGTTAAGAATGGGCGATATATGCAGTCCACAAATGTTTCCTGAGAGGAATTCTAAAGAAATATTAGGTGTTTTTATATTAATTAATAATCTAGTATACATGTATTCAAGGTTTTTAAATTTAAAATCAGTATTTTTTATGCTTTTTGTAGTAAATATGTTAGAGGCCTCCTAATAATGTTTTATATATATACAAATTAAATTGGTTTCCTTTATATTTTTACTTACAGAATTAAGGATTATTGAGCATTATCCTTATTATCTACGATTTCTATTGTATGGTCCTAATCCCCTTGCCAAAGTCCCAATGCAGAAATCCCTTTAATTTGGCGGAAGCTATGACAAGTCAAGTCATTATCATCCCGCCCCCTTCTACCAGGATGAGCGAGTGGGCGGGTTAGGACTTGAAGGCCTCCTTTCCATTTGTCTGTGTCTGTGTCTGCATCTCTGTGTGTGGGTCTGCGTGGCGTGTTGACGCAGTAATTACCAGATGATGGATTGTTGCGTTGCGTTTAAATTTAATTTCTCTGACATTTGGCGCCTTGGCACTCGCTTCACCAGCCCAAAATGGATGCGAGAAGTGCGTGTTCTACGGTCCCTGGCCAAAGAACTGTGAAATTATCTACATAAATACAGTTGAGGGGAAGTAAATAGCAATGTTAATTATAAATGTAATACTAAAGTAATGTGTATAATATATTAAGAATGTAAAATCCGTCACATTTTTCAAGAAAAAAAAAGAAAATTTTCCCAATTTTTGAGAATGGTTTTCCTTCGGACATGTCTAAAAAGACTCGCCTGTTGACGCTGATCAAGAATATATATGATTTATAGGGTAGGAATTTATTCCTTGACTGATTAAAAACATGAAACATGAATTCTTCAATGGATATTTATTCATACTTTTATATGATATTTTTTTGGACCAATATAAATTTAAAAATATTATAAATAAGCCAAAAAACCATCAAATTCGAGCCTGAACTACTTTTATGACCGCATCAGTAGTATATTCTATTTGAATTGTATGCGTGGGTATGCCAGGCGGAAGCGGAAGTTAAGTAATGTGTCAGTCAAGTCAGCCAGTTGGCATTGATGCAATGGGCGTGGAGAATTTATATGGTGACTGACATTGGTGGCAGATAATTTGGGTTACGTTCGGTCTATTCTAATGCCGCCTGCTCTAGTTAATGATAATGTGCCGGCGAGGGAGGCGGAGGTGTAGGTAATTCCCAGCTAAAATAATGATAACGTTGGGGGCGCTACTCTTATTACCTTTTATGATTATACACACATACAGCAAGGCAGCCACACACGCATTATTCTCGATCGTTAAAAAGTTCTAAGGGAATTTTCAATTCATAAGTTTATGCGGGGAATGTATAAGTTAATTATTTAATTATTTTGTAATCTCTTTGTTAGTCTAGAAAACATCTAAGATATTTTTGTGGCCAAAATATCATAAGCAAAGGTTTACAAAATCACTAGAAATTAGAAAAATATTGAGGAATTGTATTAATATATGTAATAATTAAAACCCTTCAACTTTAACCCTTTTAATTTAATTCTAAAATTTCTTAAATCCCTTTTTTCAACACCTTCCCTTCGCATAAACTTTAAAATAAAAACGCTTTCAAAATGAGTTTCTACCATCCAAGGATGGGGCTCCTCCCTTTGACTCGACAAAAAATACAAAACGAAAAAGGAAATTTCCATAAACCCAACGTCATAATTACTACGACATTTTTTCCATAACGACTTCTTCCTTGGAACGTAGCCGATAAGACTGGATTATGTGGGGGTGGGGGAAACCCCCTCAGAACTCTGGCCAATTGAGGGGGCTCAGATATGCGTGTTCCAAGTTCATAGGCGCCTTATTACACACTTTAATTTAATAAAAAGCTTGTAAATGCTTGCACACATGCTCTGCCAGAAAACTGAAAATGCTACGCCTTTTTATTACATAATGAGACCGAGACTTGGCTACACTTGCCGCCCCTCAAAAGAGTAGCCACCCCCGTGCCCTGTCCCTTAGCTCATTTGATATTCAACTAGCGCTGCGCTGCTTCCTGTGTCGAATCCGTGGAAAGTGCGTGAGTTCAACCTGGGTAAAGCAGTCAGAGAAAATGTAGGAAAATTTGTTAAGGATAGAAAAATATTTAAAGAATTTTTAAATATTATTTGGGTTACCTTTATAAGGTTGTCTATTAATTGTGAACAAAATGAATCTATTTTTATAAACAAGCTAGTGAAATATGTTTTCCTGGTCCCTCAAAATGGTATTTATTATACATTATAAAGCTTATTTAATTTACAGATATTAAATTTCAATTTAAATTTCTGTTTAGGCCATGAAATTGAATTTCTCCACGTGTGGTTTTGGTTTGCGTTTGAGACCCGGCTCTGAACTCGGCCTCAGTACACCTGCAAGGTCTGCGCCGCGAACCGCACTCCAGCTCCTAACCGAAAACCCTCCTCCTGATCCGCGGACCCCTGACGTGTCGGACATTACAAATTATGCCCGGGAGCCCTTCGGCGGCAAGTGTGCGGGATGTGAATGTGGACGTGGAAGCCAATGGACGGGGACCAGACCACCATCAATGTCTGGACAATGACGAGCGCCGACGTCCCTGACATTTGAGCTGGGTTCCGCAGGCTCGCAGGTAGAAACTGAAATCGAAAATGAAAACGAAAGCAATACCGCAACATCGGTGATATCTCGAAGGAATATCTATCCATAGATGTTATTTAATTTGTTACGCTTTACAACTTTCTGGGGCCGCTCGCTGAAAGATCCTTGCGTGCATAATTTATTGTTTCCATGAGTTTCCCTCAATGCGGTTTGCATTGTTTCTGAAAAAGGTGTTATAACGATTCATTCCTTGTGTGAAATCTTAAATTGCATTCTTCTTCGGTTAATTGAATTCATTGTTGCGTGAGATATTTCCTAAATTCCCTTTGTCTCCCTGAATTTATAGAGCAATGCGGGCGGTCGGCGACTATTAAAAAATAGAATTAAAGAGTGCGTGCAGGGCATTCCGAAGGGAAAGGAATGGGTATTTAGTTATGCACAGCTGGTAGAGGTTGGAATATATATATATAGCCGAAATGATCGTTAATTTGTAGTAACTAAAACATGCCACTTGGTGGTCTTACCATGAAAAGGAAGTGCGAACAGGAAATGATATTTTATCTGCCATCAGCTTAGGTATTTGAAATATCTTTACTTAATCATTTCCATTTAAAATATTATCTTAAATAATTCCCCCACAAATCCTACAAAACTTCTCCCATCTCAAATAAGGCTTAGTTTGAATTAAAGACCTTCTTGCCTTCTTGCCCAAACAATATTTCCTTACTTATTTTTAGACCTATACTTAGTCCGCTTATCGCAGAAAATTTCGTGAGCTTTTACGCCAGATTGAGTCCTGATTTTGAGTGTCAGGAAATCCAGCAAAAGTTGACAAAATTTAGACGAAAATCCTGTGTATAGTCTCTCTGCCCGCAAAAAAATGTTATTGTTAACAGCTTAATGGAGCGTTCCATCATCGGGGGGTGGGAGTGGGCAGGAAGGTTGGACCCAAATGGAAGGGGGAGGCGGACACAACAAGGAACAGCAATAATAAAGATTATACACGGGCAATAATTACTGGAAAATTGTTGTACAGCAAATCTCTGACAGAACAGATGTCTCATGTTCTCTGCTGTTGAGGCAGGGGTGGAGACCAAAGGGGGTTTTATGGAAACGAAAGGGATTCCGAAGGGTTAAATACTTATATTTAGAATATATAAAATTTATTTAAATATTTAATCCCCTTTTAATATACATAAAACATAAGTCACTTCTGTTTTACTATAGATGTTCTGCCACTGCTCAAGCCCTTCAATCCACCGTCTCTGGAGCAACTTTGGCCTTTCTTGCCTTATATATCCTGGCTCTAATCCTCCCTCCTACTCCCACGCCCGACCCCACCCAACTCTGTCTCGAGGTTTCGCGGTTCGTTTGCTTCTAGCTACTCCAACGTAATATGCACCTAATCCTTTCTACAGAATCATAATCGCATAGTACGTAATCAGAGCGGTGCCAGCAAGGACAATGTTGTTTTGCGAGGGTCTCGAGTCCTGCATCCTGCCAGCCAGCAGCCAACAGGCAACAGCCAACTGGCAACATTCATTCAGTTTTAATGCCAGTTTCATAACTCGTGCGCTCACTGGGCCATGAGAAGAGGAGAAGAGCCCGGCAATTAACGCGAGTCCTTCGACTTGCCGCCACAATATCCCAGCATCATTATCCTTTTGGCCTCTCGCTGGCAGCAGTGGGTTAAGGGTACACTCACACAGACACACACCACATACACACACGAATTTATGGGAGACCCGACGCTGTAAGGCCCAAGACTACAATTAATCAAGAACTCAAATTTCAACTCTTTGCGAAAAGGGGGAAACCCAAGACCCGAATGGCGAGTAAGGGGAGGAGTGCGACACCCTTACCTAATCAAGCCTACAATAGGGAGGGAAAAAAATTATAAATTGATATAAATTTTTAAAAAATGAATTGCGGCCCAACCCCTGAAGCCGCCGTGTTTGTGACATTTGACAATAAATATATATATTGTGTATATATATTCCCCCCTCCGCCTTGTTTAAATTATATGCAGCAGACAGTTACGGGGGGAATGCTGTTGGCAATGATGATGGATGATCCAGAGTTCGGTTTTTCATTTTGGAAAATTCTACGGGTTGAAAAACGCTTTGATTTTGATGGGTTCCGGACTGGGCTCTCTCTCCTCCTCCTCGTTGCGGTTGCTTTGCATACAAGTTGGGAAAACAGGCATTAAAAAAAGAGAAGAACGAAAAAATTAAATAAAAATGAATTAAAAATTAATTAAATCAAATTGCTGTGGCGGCTTCTGCTTAACTCGGGAATGGGGGCTAAATGAATCATAAAATATATGACAGTTGCTGGATTATTTTTCCTCATCTTTTCTATCCCATATTTATGAGGGTGATGGCTCAGATTGCTAATGACTTAAGTATTGGGGTAGAGGGTGGAGGGGACTATGGCGGATTGGGGTTCAGAAGAGTTTGTCTTAAATGATTTGGAAGTAATTGCCTGACATCAGCGGTGATTGATCTTCGGATGATATATTGAAATTTTTAAAGGTTTCTGAGAGGCGCATGAAAAGATAAACCGAAATGGGGGACAATCGAAATATTTTTGAATATTTAAATATTTAAAGCTAAAGGAAAACTTAAAGTAGAGGTTTTATTTTTAAAAGAATAACTAAGCACTTCATAAATAAGATTTAAAATATTAACTATATGTGCATTTAAGCTTAAATAAGATTTTAAATAAATTTAAAATTAGTTTTAAATTAGCATTAAAATGAAAGTAAATGTCTAATGACCTAAATACAATTTTAAAATAATAATACTACATTTTAAATTCTTTAATTATATTTTTCCAATGAAAAATGAACCTTTGCAAGTAAATTATTTAAGATTTACGACGCCATAATTTTACTGCCTTCCCCCCAATTATATTTTCACCTTGAGATATAACCGATAAGCTTGTCTTGACAAATTTCCCCTCTTTTTCCAGACATCTCCGCATCTGACATATGTATATCCTTACAATCTCAAATGAAAGAAAGCTCCTGAAATGCGTCAAATGCTCCGCTCGTGGCTCAATCCTAATCAGATTAGTTTCTTTGACCTACCCTAATCAAATTTCATGCAAATAACCTTTTCTAATCTATTTGTTAACCGACACAGAGGCGGCAAGGAGCTTAGTCCATGGCAGTCCTTCAATCAATCAGAATCCCTGTATAGAGTTCCTCAGCTGTCACACATTTTCATCTTCGTCTCCTCCTCTTCTCCTGGCTTCTATTTGCTGCCTTATTTCTTTATTTTTTATTTCTTGCATTCTGTTGGTGTAAATCCAAGTCAATCCGGGGGACATAGAATGGCACGGAAAACTACCCTTGAAGACTTAAAATTCCACCCCGTTCTGGGCGGCGCCCCTTTGTGGAAATTAGACAAAAACTGCAAAAGATGCTGCGAATTTGTAATCCTTGAGGAATTTTTCACTTATCCCCTTATCCCCGAGTCCTTCAAGCGAAAGAGACAGGCGATGGCGACGTCGAAAGCAAGTACAAGTTACATATTTAAGTTTTACTTTCCTTTACTTTGTTTGTTGTTTTATGATTATTATTTTTTCGCATTTTCCTGACTTCAGTTTTCATTTATGCAACTATGCCTGCGACAGATAAGTTATTTGAGCAACACAGAGAGCAGGACGAACGAACCAACGAATTTGTAAAATTCCAATTAAGAATCTTTGGTTTACTTTGTAAGTTGACTCTCAACTTATTTAGACACTACACAACGACACACGAAACACACCCACAGACACACACACACACATGTAAAGTAATACCCAAAGAGCTGGAAAGGGAGGGGTGGCGAGTAAGTGGAGCTGGGAAATCCTAACACACACTTAAGCGAAACAAAGAGGACACAAGACAACGGACAAGCAACAACAGAGAATAAATAAAAGCAAAACAAACTCACTGGCTCACACACACCAACAGTTAAGGTCAATAAAATAGGCTAAAAATAAAATGAAATAAAAATTCATTGTATAAAAATTTAGTTTGGAATTTAATTTAATAAATAAATTAATACAATTAGTTTCTGAATTAATTGTATACCTTTAAAAAATTTTCTCCAAATCATTATATTTCATATCCCCGACTGTACTCTCACACACACTCAAGCAGAGATGAAATCCTAGAAGGGCGAGCAGCGGCCGGCTCTCATGTCCTGCTCCACTCGTCCTTGCTCTAATGGACGAATAAATTGCTCGTGAATGAAATGAGAGTACGCTGCCCCGCTCTGCTTCTTCCTGTCGACTGCCGCTGCTGCCTCTCTCCTCCTGCCCACTTCCGCCCATCGCATGTGGGCGTGGCTGAGGACAACAACGCACTCATACGCAAAGCAAAGCAAACAGACAAACAACAAACTGGCAAACAGACGGACAAACAAACAAAGAGACAAACAGAGAAACGGATGCCCGAGACACGGAAAAACTAAAAACTAAAAGCGACAACCGAAAAGCGAGGGAAGAAATTGCTTTCGAAAATCTTTCTACTTTCTTTTTTCCCCCGAAATGGGGGCAATATTGGTGATAAAATAAAATACGAGACGCGGGCCAAGACGATGACAGCATTGAGACAAGGATACGGATACGGATACAGACACTCCGGATGGGTCCCCGATCCCTAGCCACAAAAATGTATATTTTAGTTAATATACCCAAAGACACAAAAGGGTTCTAATCGCCATTGAATGGCATGTGGGTCGTGTTCCCGAAGCTGGCAAGGAGCTAAGAGAGGCGTTAATGCATATGGTGGGGCTTAAGGGGGGATATACATGTAAACCAAATTTTTTTGGGCAAATTTTTTTTTTGGTTTAAAAAATAGTTTATTATTTAAAGAATATAGTGTGTAAGTTTCATTATCGAATTCCAACTCTAAGTGCCTCAAATTAAGCATGCAAGCAAAGTATACAAGTGTTAACGTGGGCGCATCAAAAACTTTAAACGTCATTTTCTCAGCTTCTAATTTTTGCATTTCTACCTATGCTATGGACACGATTCACAAAAAACTATGTAACATATCAGAGTGAATCAAAAATTATTATGATCAGCATGAAATTATCTTCTATTTGAACCTACATGGTTGTTATAAATCTGAGTATTACTATTTTTTAAGAGGGTGGGAAGTGAAAACTGATCACCTGAAAATGCCATTTTTTCCTTCAAATCAAAATTTATTTTTTTTGTCTTGATTTCTTTTTGGTTTTTTAGGTTCAAATAGAAGATAAAGGTGTAATGAATACAAAAAAATTTAGTTTACGGATTTCGGACAGGAATTACGAGCTCTATCGTGTCCATAGCACGGCAACTCAAAGCTCGAGGCGCTACGGCATATGTTTCATAAGTCCGCCATTTTGTAAAATATTGTTTATAACTAATTTTTTTTATCATCTCTGATTCTACTTTTAACTATATCCAAAGTTTCACGACGATTGCTTGACTATTTCTTATAAAAAA